>CABFWB010006601.1:17109-31751 GCA_902151455.1 Timema bartmani
TGGGTAATGAGCCCACAGCGGCTCAGGCGAGTACAGTGCAAGACAAGACTATCTCCAGACACTAAGAGCGCTGGGAGCGATTGTAGTCACCACCAATTCGGAGTTCACTATAAGTGCCCCACTGGTACTAACGGTGGCTATAGATGTAGTCTACGATTTAACAATACGGCGAAACCTCTGGAGTCAAAACGTACGGAGGTAGCGAAGTAAGTCAAATGAACAATATATAACTCAAAGTTAAAAGAGAATTGTAAGAAACAGTGATAATAAATATTTATTTTTATATGTTGTAGTCAACACAATTACACTATTACAGCGATGTTAAATGTAAATGTAAAACTATAATTGCGAGTATACTCATTAGTTAAATAAACGTAAATTTAAAAAAAACTCATTAAACTGTAATTGAATGTATTTAAAAAAATAATAACCTTTCTGCTCTTTTTAATACTCTCCCGGTTAATCCGAACAAGTTCAGTCCGGTTAACGAGGTTATACTGTAATCACATAATTAATATGATATAAACTCAGATGAAATTATGATTTTATTTGAATGACATTGGAAAAAAAGTGTCGCTCACGTTGTGGAAAAAATGATCAGATAAAAAGGAAGATAACGCGCCTTTGTACCGCCTGTGGCATTTGTTGCACACAATTTCGGGTGTACACTGTTTTCATTTCGAACAACAATTTAATACTTTTTCGAAAACGGCAAGAACGGCTTTAAGAAATAAATGAATCAGTCACATTTTGACAAATTAATGGGTGAAATGTAATTGACTTTGTATAATATTCCTGAACTACAGTGTTAAAATATTGGTACTAAACGTAGAACTAACTAAAATATCCTCAAATAGATAATACGCCTTTTATTTGCACAAAAAAAACCAGTTTATTCGCGTGTAAATTTTCACAGGAAAAACCTCATATTATGACAGAAAAGTCATTATATCTACCTTCACGTGTTCATACGTCAAGTAATGTTATCTGCAACAGTCACTTTTGATAGATATTAACAATACATATAAAATAGCAATAATAATAATAATAATAATAATAATAATATAGGAAAATTTTATTATTGTTGCTCGCAGAAACCCATGTTTTTATTTTGTAAAAGTTTCAACCAAAATCCTACTGTGTTACTTATTACTCGCTCTCCAATGTGAAGCTTGTGGTCTATTGTTGCACCGTAACACTCTTCAATAATGAACTGAGGTCTCGCCAATAACATTTGAAAGCATCTCTTCTCTTGCCAATTATATCTGATCATATCATAGAAGTGACTGTACACGAACAGACTGTACTGATTACCTCGTCAAGTACCTCTTGTGTGTTGACAATCATCCCAACGGGAGAATTACTTGATTCCTCAGTGGGTGTCTCATCATTAACTAGTTTGTTGAGCTCTGAGTATCCACAGGGCTTTGGAAACTGTTTCCTCTATGGAGGAACATCACAGGGCTTTGGAAACTGTTTCCTCTATGGAGGAACATCAACAGGGCTCTGGACTCTGGAAACTGTTTCCTCTATGGAGGAACATCACAGGTCTTTGGAAACTGTTTCCTCTATGGAGGAACATCACAGGTCTTTGGATTCTGGAAACTGTTTCCTCTATGGAGGAACATCACAGGTCTTTGTACTCTGGAAACTTTCCTTTTGGATTCTAGAAAATGTTTCTTCTATGAAGTAAGGTATTTAGACTCCGAGTTATGTGTTCTCTATGGAAACAATGGGCGACAACAACGAATGTACAACACATAACAAGCTGATATTTCCGTGTCACGTCTTCTTTGTGGCGTTAGAAACTAGCAATGTTGCAACTCGAGTGTAATCCGTTAGTTTGTATTCGGTCACGCATTCTCAGGCACCATCTTAACGCGCTTGTAAAACACAACACGTTTCAGAACAACAGCGAAATATTTCTCACCGGGGCACTATTTAAATAGCATTGTTTTAGGGAAGAAAGGCATTGATCCCATGTTACAATATTATCAGTAGTTTTATGTAGATATATCAAAAGTGCAACAGCTTATCAGATGATTCAACGTATAAATACACGAACATTGCTTTAGTTAGTTTCGTTCGTTCTTATCCGAGGCTAAACGTATACATGTATTCTAGCTCTTGTCTAGAGATTATTTTACGTTTTATACACTGTTTTATTTACATTCAAATCTTGCGTTAGTATTTTAATTTGATGCAGAATACAAGCGTGATTAAATAAAAGGAAGGCAAAAGTCTCAACTTACTGTCAAGACAGTGATTTCAATAAAAACCTTCCTTTAAAAAGTGATTTAAAAACACCTCACCATCACATTGTTTTGTTGTCTATGTCCGCATTGAATTAAAACTTATTTTGCTCGCCTAACGTCCTTATTTCTTCTTCTTTTTTTAGGTGACTTAGCACACTTAACAGAGTTCCGAGCATGAATCCAACAAGAATAAGAAGGTAGAAATGCCGTCGAAACGCTCGTCGGTTCCATGCCACAACAATGTCTCCGTCCATTGGAAAATAGACCAAGGAGTTTCCTCGAATGCTTGGAGAAAATATTCAACGTGTAAGATGAACGAAGAGAAACGAAGACACTCCTTTCTCTATGGAAGACACTGCTTGTATTCAAGTGTCAGCACAATCCCTCCGATTGCGTGTGGCGAAACTCGAGTCGACTGAACCCTTTTAAACATTTTATTCGGAACGCATTTAAACATTTAAATTTAGAATGTTGTATTCTTCCTCGAATAAACCTTCTTTGTTTTTCTTTTTTTGAATGGAAAAGTTGTTACATGTCTAAAAGAAAGAGATAGAAAAAAAACCAAGTTGTTCGCGCCAAAGAATAAAAACAAGAATAGGTAGCAATCGGTGGTATTCTTGCGAACGTTTTCAAACAGACCAATAGCGTGATAGGAAAGCGGGAAGGTCGCGACTTTTATAAAACGTGTTCGTCACAATGAACGGACCGGCACATTGCTGTGCAGTGTTGTGACGGTCACATCGTGTTCGTGTCTTGGTCAAACTTTCCGGCTGGCGTTTTGTGTTTCAGGGAGTTATTTTATTTCACGACCGTTATAACGTTTTTCTGAAGTGGCGGAAATATAAATACAGTGCTGCAAAATACCCACGAACAAAAAAATTAAAACTTTTTTTTTAAAACTCATTTTATTCTATTTTATTACGAAGGTCAAGTTATTTAAAGTAAGTTGGTAACAATTATAAAATTAGCATTGTTCTCTTGTTTTTGTTTGTTTTTAAAAACGAAACGAAAGAGAATTATAGTTCCTAAAACGAAACCCAGTGACGTAAATGTGATTTTATTTTAAAAACTGTTGAGAACACTGGTTTAACAGTGTAATAACCTAACATTGAGTTTAAATACTAAACACTTTATAGTTCATAGGTAACTACATTTTGTATTTCGAAACCGTACTCGTGTGAAGTTTTATTGTTGTCGTTTTGTTGATAATATTCATTCGAAGGTGAGAAAAAATAAATAGTGGAAGTAAGATAACTTAACGCCAAGATTGTGAATGAACCCAAATATTGTCGACGTGTTAATTCAAAGTCAAACATAATTTATTTATTTTTTATCGTCGCCTTATGAGATTATTTCGTGTGTCAGTGAAATGTTTGACTTAAATTCAAGTCTGCCGAAAAGAGGAAAAGACACGAAATGTCTGGATACCTTCGTACGTGAGTAGGTACTTTTATTTATTTATTGTTGATTTATATCGTTGTTTCGCCATATTTTACCCGTTCAGAGCGACCCGCACGGATTCATCCAGTTCCGACAGAATGACAGGGAGCTTGTAAACTCGAGGTACGTGTCACAACGGATCGGGCTGACGGGGACATAAGGAGCTCTTTCACCGCCGATATTGTTAGGTTGTGACGACGGGAAGAAGCGGTTCCTTGGACGGGACAGTCCCTAAGGGTGCCGATAAGTCACATCTGACTCCTGTCCAGGGGATGTCCGAGGTGTGAGGGAACAGGTTGGCGTCGTCCAAAAGGGAACCCGATGAGCCGTCCCCGTGTCTTGATGGTGAAGGTAGCGGGTTCGAAGTCCCGTGGGAGGAGTTTCATTGTCGAGGGAAGGACTAAGTTCGCGCAAGGACAGAACTCTTGACGAAAAACTCCCCCACCCCAGTGTACCACAGCGAGCCCCCCCCTGACCCAAGATGAAGGTGTTCAACGTACTCGACGAGGACTCTGACGACAACCTGAAGCAGTCGTCAGAAGGGAGGTTCCACCCGCGGTCCTCGGAGGCGACCATCGCCGAGGTGAACGAGGACGAGGAAGGGGTGGAGATCCCCATGGGGTTCGAGGCCAACAGGCTGGTGCCCCCTCTGGGGCAGTTCTCCCACGAGTCGCCCCTGCTGGGGTATCCGGGGGCCAGTAAGTCCCTGGTGCGAGTGTCAACATACGCCAGCTCGCTGAACCAGCCCGGCACCAGCCGCCATGACAGCACCAGGTGAGTCAAAGGGGTTATTAGCGTCTGGGACCCGAAGGTACAGCCCAATCTCCACAAGAAGAGCCTTTTTAGGAGAAACAAACATTGTTAACATTTCACGATAAGTGACAGCTTCGTATAACATAACATGACTTGACGTATGAACATCTTCCTGTGAAAATTGGGCTGCACCTAAGCCTCGGCTGGTGCTCGAGATCGTTGAGTTGAAGTGTTTGTTCAAGCAGTGACCGAACCTTCTGTCAAAGACACCGGTTCGAATCCCGGCTAGAAGGTATTTTATCCCGCGTGGGCCACAAATTCCGTCCAAGCGCTGGTAGGTAACTTACAAGGGACCGGTCCACTGATGCAAACCAGCCTTAGTAACGTGATATGACGTCACGTGACAGAGTAGAACCACTTTCTACCTTTTACCCGACTACACACGACTCGATCTAAGGGGGTAAGGCCGAGGAGGGGGATTAGAGGAGACAGGGGAGTAGGACTCGTTTACCTTACCTTGATTGATTACACTATGGCCCTATCTTATAAGCTACACCATAGTGGAACCAAGCAAGGTAGCAGTCTTACCTTGACTGATTACACTATGACCCTATCTTATAAGCTACACCATAGTGGAACCAAGCAAGGTAGCAGTCTTACCTTGACTGATTACACTATGACCCTATCTTACAAGCTATACCATAGTGGAACCAAGCAAGGTAAGACTGCTACCTCTGAGTACCCAACCAACGCAGGACAGAAGAAGGCGAGATACCCTCGCATTGGAACAATCCCCACCCCCACCCCCCGCCGTGGCCCGACAATATGTTCCCCTGGTAATTAGGAAGGGGAAACGTACCCGTATTTGCGTGGAGGTAGAGGTGTAATTCCCCTCGTTTCACACGACCGGGATCGAACCCCGATATCACCGTCTTCGGCAGTCTAGTCTAAATACGAGGGTTACACCTTAGACCATGCGGCCCTCTAAGCGAGTTTTTACTACTTAATTAAAGTAGAGAGACTTATATGGGAATAATGACGGTGACTATCACCAGGTGTAACCAGTGAATCACTATCGACGTCACGATGAATGTTCACTGCACTCACCTCCTGCTCAAGGCCGACCGCATTTCTCGCGGCTTCGTTTCACCGCGCACTTTCTAAGCGCACTCCTCTACTCATCCGAGAGAATCGTCGCATCTTGGCTCAGACTTGGAGCACCGGGTTCTATTCCCGTCAAGGGTGAAACAATCCCGGCCGGGAGACTGGATGTTGTGTGTGCCTGTTTTAGGATGGATCGTTTTGTTTCTGTCCATAGTCTCTTATTACCCGGTTGGTGTGGTTTTGAATAGGATTTTGTTTTTGTTGTCCCGGTTAATGCAGACCGCGAGGACGAGTGGTCGAGATGCAGGTTAGCTCAGGGCTACCACCCACAAGTTGGGGGGGGCGGGGGAACCAGGGCATTTTTTATCTGGGGGAGGGGGGGGGACACAGAAAACGCAGGAAATCTCTCGAAAAAAATACAAACTAGTAAAAATATTGTAATATTTGTTAATTTGTGTCAATTAATTGAAAGTTTAAAATACATTTAGATAAAAGAAAATGTGAACTAAAAAAAACTAAGGTCGTTAATTGTAACTGTTGTGTGTCCTTGTAAAACGTTGAGCTTCGTAAACACTTGGTAAACACTTGGTAAACATGAGGGGGTATTGCAATATAGTACAAATGTTTGTATACGTTATATAGTATGTCTGTCTTTCCACCCCTTCCAGGGTGTTATTATTATTGGGTGTTCTGTCTTACGACAGGTCCATTCCTTTTGTCAGTGTCGGCTTCCATTTTCAGCTCCCACAATTTTCTTCTCTCCTTCAAGTCATCCAATATTTGAATCCTCCTCCTTCCTAAGCTCCTCTTTCCCTCAACCTTTCCTTCTATGACGTCATTCAGAAGACAGTTCCTCCTAAGGATGTGTCCGATCCTGTTTGCATGTGTGTCCATGCTATCCGGAGTTTTAACTGAATATATATATATTCCAGGGCATAGCAAGCTAATGTTTCTACCGGGAGGGTCCAGTGGAAGATATGACTATAACCTCAGCCAATAAAAGGCAGGTAAGAGCTCAAACCAGTGGCGCGACTATCCTTGTATCCTTTTAAACAGAGACCAGTCTGTCTGTTGTCGAGAGGAAAATACAGAAAACAGCATGGTATCTGGTATACAAAGCGCCGGTTAATCGAGTCTCTAATTTACCGGTTAATCGGGCTCTCAAACACCAACCACACGGCTTCATACAAGTTAATCTGACGGAAAAAATTTAATTCTAATTCCTCCTAAACTTGAATATACACTGTCCTGGGAAACCTTGGAGAAGCGCACAGGTAATTTTATATCGAGACATTGGCAGCCCTGACAGTCGTCAAGTGGTTGGAGGATCCCCTGTCCACTCAGCCACCGAGGACAGGTGGAGGAATGTGGTCACATCCGGTCTGCGCCGGTTGGAACCGACTCCTCTTCACTGTCCTCACTGGGTTCGACCACCCGGGGGGGCTCCGCCCCCCTGACAACGTGACAGACTCGTCCGTTGTCGTCCAACTTGGCGATACCCGTGGACAACTATTCAACTAAAGACGAAAGGAATGTCTTCTCTCTGCCATACGACGTCCTCTTTGCGTCTGTGTGTGTGTTTGTGTTGGGCCGGAGGAGGGGGAAGTATTTTTATACTTTTTATAGCAAAAAAAAACAACAGTTTTTTAACGGAACAAATAAATCATATCTCCAGTACAAACATAAGAGTTTAATTGTCTCCACTTAGTGATATTAACAGTTGTTGATTATCTGTTGATAACATGGTGGAACAGGAACAGGACCTGTTAATATTACCAAGTGTACAGAACTAAACTAAACGTACCTACTGAAGATATTTTTTATTTATTTTTGATAAAAAGATTTTTTATTATAAAAACTGTAAAAAATACTGACCTTAACTCGTGTTTATTTCAAACCCACCTTAAAGAGCTGAATTTAAACAGATTTTTGTAAATATCGGTTCTTTTTTTTTTTTTTAAGAAATATAATATGATATAATAATAACGCCCTTGAATATATATTTTTTTAAATATTCGTATCGGTGAGCACACGGATAAAACGTCAAGTTCGTCCAAAGTGTTTAATTTTCCNCGCCCTTGAATATATATTTTTTTAAATATTCGTATCGGTGAGCACACGGATAAAACGTCAAGTTCGTCCAAAGTGTTTAATTTTCCCTGAGATTGTCTCACATTTCTCCTCCATGCAAACGTGGGTACCTCTCTGGTCCAACAAAATGCCGTGGTGTCGCCCTTTGTGACGTACGTGAGGCTGTTGTGAACTGAATTACCGCGAGCTGTGACAATGTCCTGACTATCTGCGAGCTGTGACAATGTCCTGTCTATCTGGGAGTTGTGACAATGTCCTGTCTATCTGCGAGGTGTGACAATGTCCTGTCTATCTGCGAGGTGTGACAATGTCCTGACTATACTTGTATAATGTACTCAAAGAAGAAATACATTTTACATCTTCGTACTTGCGCTAAAAGCTCCATTTGCAAAATGCAAAATGTAAATCAGTATGTGTTTAATTATTAGTGTATGGGATGGACTTGTTCTTGACCACTAAGTGCTCCAATATTTGTCAGCTGTAAGTGTTCATCATCTTCTGTATCTAGTCTGTTTCTAGAGAGGGTCTTGAGATATGTTTGCTCATAAAGACATGCTGTTGAGAAACGCACAAAAAAATGTCAAAGTTTGATTCCATATTTTAGGGTATTGCGTGGATATTTCAATCCAAAATTTGTAATTTTTTCCCCCAGAAATTTTCATTTTAAAGACAATTCGTTGGCACCGGCAGATGTGCTTTATTCAGCTTTGAAAAAAAAATTGTCAATCCTAATTACCGATAATATTTTATGATGTGTAAAACAAATAAAGAATATTCTAACATATCCTAACGGAGATTGAGATAACAATGGCGGATCTCAGTTTGAAAAATACTGGTACAGATCACATGACTTGGCGTATGAACACTTGAAAATAGATCTTGTTACTTTTTACAGCTGTCGAATAAGGACTTTCGTATGAAAAAAATTATTGCTGTGTAAAATAAGTTACTAGATATAATTTCACGTGTTCATACGCCAAGTCATGTGATCGGAAGGACCCATTTTTTTTTGCTTCTTTTTTTTTAAACTTGGAACTAGATAAATAAAACACTGGGTCACTTTCATGTTCGTCTCGCGGTCGTTGAACTCTGTTCTGATTGGTTCACGACCAGTCGTTTGGGCTGACTCCATATTCATGCTTAGCGCATAGCACATAGTGCGCGACAAGTTGGAACACATTCTGTTCAATGATAGGGTTTATAATCGATATATAGTGAACAATACAAAGCAAAAAGGTTGATGTAACTTTAACTTCTCATACGTTATGTATGAAGCGTAGTGAAGATAATCATTGGAGTAGAGACGGATCGGCCAATGAGAACCCGAGCAAAGGAAATAGCCAATTAAACCGCCAGAATACGAGCAGATGAAAACACAATATCTTCTGTGTTGATCTTCATGTCAGGACTGTCTTGTGATAGCCAAACTCGTTTGTTATTCGCGAATCCACTGTGTTTTAGCATCAATTACTATAATAATTATCAATATTATTGAAAATTAAGGAGGAATATTGAATTTTTTCATTCGGTTATTGAAGAATAGCTCTACTATAATATTCATGACAGTAATAAAATAAGAACCAATCAAAAATAGAATTTGATTTAATAGTACAGACAAAACTTAAATGTAGTTAAATTCAAATTTCAAAAGATACAGTTTAATTAAACCTTGTTTTTTTGGAAGGAACTCTTGATTGAAGTATATTTAGAGACATTATCTATGAATAAAAGACAATGTATTTGAGTAAGACTATACAAGCCACGTTTCATTACAAAGCGCTCTATGTTTCTTATGAATTGTACAATGTACTCTACAAACCACTAGCGAACGAATATAAACGGGCAGCCTTACAAACACTAAGCCTACTCCAATGTCCCCCTTAACTTCGTACATACTACACTCTTAACAACCACGGCTAGAAGGTTGCCTACATGTGCGGTCTTCAGGAGGTGAACAATTTCATTTAGTAAACTCTTTCACGACTCAAGAGTCTTGTGCAGTTCTACAAGCTCTTGTAACAAAGGGGAACAATTCTTGGTATGATTGCAGTTCTTCTAGCTCTTGTAACAGAGGGATCAATTCTTGCCATGATTGCAGTTCCACTTACTATTACGACAGGGGAAACAATTCTTAACATGATTTCAGTTCCACTCGCTATTACGGCAGGGGAAACAATTCTTAACATTATTGCAGTTCCACTCACTATTACTGCAGGGGGAACAATTCTTGGCATGATTGCAGTTCCACTGGCTAATACAATAAGGGGAACAATTCTTGGCATGATTGCAGTTCCACTCATTATTATAACAGAGGGGACAATCTTAATGTGATTGTAGTTCCACTCGCTAATACAACAGGAGGAACAATTCTTGGTATTATTGCAGTTCTACTAGCTCTTGTGACAGAGGAAACAATTCTTGGTATGATTGCAGTTCCACTCGCTATTACAACAGGGGGAACAATTCTTGATATTATTGCAGTTCCACTCGCTATTACAACAGAAAGGACAATTTTAATGTGATTGCAGTTCCATCCTGTGTCGCATCAGGTCTAAAAAGAATGTTTTAAATAAGTTTATTTTTATTTGTTGCGCTAAACTAGAACATTAATAAACAACTGAACTCGCGATGTCCTAGAATATTTGTCGACTTAATGAAAGTAAAGATAGGACTGGTTCTCTGGCCATTGAGCTGTAGATACCTGGCACGTTGACGGGGATGGTGGCGCTGACCACTTGACCCGAGCCATGTCTTGGCTCTACTGGGCAGGACGACCAGCTTTCTCTCTGGAGTCGGTGGTGTAAGGAGAGGAGGTCAAGGGCCGTTTAATAGGAGGTCTGGTCATGCAACAAGGTCCGTCTATCAGGAGGTCTAGTCATGCAACAAGGTCCGTCCATCAGGAGGTCTAGTCATGCAACAAGGTCCGTCTATCAGGAGGTATAGTTATGCAACAAGGTCCGTACATCAGGAGGTACATTCACAAAATAGAGTCCGCCTATCAGGAAGTATATTCACGCAACAAGGTCCGTCCATCAGGAGGTCTACTCACGCAACAAGGTCCGTCCATCAGGAGGTATAGTTATGCAACAAGGTCCGTCCATTAGGAGGTATATTCACGCAACAAGGTCCGTCCATCAGGAGGTCTAGTCACGCAACAAGGTCCGTCCATCAGGAGTTATATTCACGCAACAAGGTCCGTACATCAGGAGGTATATTCACAAAACAGAGTCCGCCTATCAGGAAGTATATTCACGCAACAAGGTCCGTCCATCAGGAGGTCTAGTCATACAACAAGGTCCGTCTATCAGGAGGTACATTCACGCAACAAGGTCCGTCCATCAGGAGGTCTAATCACGCAACAAGGTCCGTCCATCAGGAGGTATATTCACGCAACAAGGTCCGTCCATCAGGAGGTATATTCACAAAACAGTCCGCCTATCAGGAAGTATATTCACGCAACAAGGTCCGTCCATTAGGAGGTTTAGTCATGCAACAAGGTCCGTCCATCAGAGGGTATAGTCATGCAACAAGGTCCGTCCCTCAGGAGGTATAGTCATGCAACAAGGCCCGTCTATCAGAGGGTATAGTCATGCAACAAGGTCCGTCCCTCAGGAGGTATAGTCATGCAACAAGGCCCGTCTATCAGGAGTTCTATTCACTCAATCAAGTCATATTAATAAACCAAATCGTGCAGAAAGTTACATTAAAAGACCAGGTCCACGAGTCACTCGATCTGGTGATCTCCCAGTCCCGTGTCGAATTCTGACAGCACACAGATCTTACGTTCAACATTAAACATTTAACACCCATCACCCAACATTAAACACCCAGCACTCATTAGTTGTAATATCTGCACAACAGTTCTAACACATACAGGAACACCACACATTGGGATGGAACCAGGGTCTCCTAGATCCACATCCTGTCTACCGCTCATTCATATGAACACCTTGAACACCCACATGACTATTCTGTCCATCGCTCATTCACGTGAACACCTTGAACACCCATCATGACCTTTCGTTCCACTATCTCTAGCAAGGAATGATAACCTATATAACAGTGGTCCGGGGTTCAAGGCCAGTAAAACTTCACTCTCAGTCACTGGCTGATGTTTTGTCTTTGTAGATGTGTACATTTGTCATCTGCGAACCAGACATTTAGACCGTGTGACCACCGGCTCGCGCGTCTGATCTCTATGGCCTGTCCGCTTCTTCTGTAAATTTAAAAATCATTCAAAAATAGTTCCGTAGTCATACGCCTGGAAAATGCATGTCTTGTCGACAAGTGACCTCACTGATCAATTGTCAGATCGATAAACCATATCGGGCAAGGCGTATGGTTGCATCAAACGATCTTAGGTATAGTTTACAGCCTGTCGGAAAAGAGCCATGTTCCAGTTAACCGGCTGTAGCTCCGCAGCTTGTTGTGGTTTGTTAGTATTCACATCACACGTGTATGTCGTCTAGAGCACGCCCTATATGGCCCGGACACGGGAAAACGGCGCTTAGAACATGTTACCGTCACACATGAGAGAAGCGCGTGTTGGGATCTTTGTTAGACATGAGGAAGGTTGAATTTAGATGAGTTGTACCCGCAGTTGCGTAAAGGGAGAGTGGAAAACCATGTATAAGAAACCACCCTCAGCCAGTACAACCAACTGGTACTCAAACCCCGATCTCCTCTTCATCGGTGGTCCAGTATTTTGTGAGAGTGACGCCTTAGACCATGCGGCCACCGTGTTGCAAATGATCCCTGCCACATTCCCCCTCCCCCGGGACGCCCTCTGTTGCTCTCTCACTCATCACACATGAATATTCCTCACACACACGAGGCGAGGGGGAGCAGTTTCACACGGTCTAAGGCGTCAGACTGGATCACCGCTGCAAGGAGAGGTAGAGGTTTCGAATCTCGGCCGGGTTCACTGGTGATAGGTCACTAATTCTAAACAACCTTCCTCATCCTTAGCCTTTAAGTTAAGACGTTAAAACCTTCGTCCTGTCATAGAGTGACGCGGTGTCTGGTTATAAAGCTTTTTGAGTGGTAGGTACTGGTTTGGATCCCGGCTGTTGGTATCAAGTAGTGTTTAGGGGAGGGCGGATTCAGGTTAAGAGCGGGCTAGGAGTTGATGACGTTAAAAACACTGGAATCTCATGTTGCCACAATGGTGGAAATAAAAATACTACGATAAATTGTATTTACATGCTTAGTCTGTTTAATTAATGATGTTAAGATAAATTATCCAGTAATGCATGAGGAAGTATTATTGGAGACTTTTGATAACTTTTAGATACACTTTATAGTTAATAAATCTATCTTAACTCCCTGTAACTCCCTGTAACTCCATCATACGCTAACTCCCTGTAACTCCCATCCCACCCTATCTCCATGTAACTCCAATCCCACGCTAACTCCTTGTAACTCCCATCCCACCCTACCTCCCTGTAACTCCCATCATACCCTACCTCCCTGTAACTCCCATCATACCCTACCTCCCTGTAACTCCCATCAATACCCTAACTCCCTGTAACTCCCATCATACCCTAACTCCCTGTAACTCCCATCCCACCCTAACTCCCTGTAACTCTCACCCCACCAAACTGCTAGAACATGGTGTTCAGATGTACTCGGTACAGACCTGCTCTAAGCTCACTGAAGGCACAATGCCCCCTTAACACCCGGTTAGATAAACAAGGAGAACATATTCGCATGTTTGCATATTCCTCAAACCGTCCCAGCTCCAAAGAGCACTGTCAGCTGTTGGTTACGCAAGTGACGTCGCTCTAAAGATCACCCTGAACACAACATCTACATACACACACACACACACACATGTGTTAATGAGTCTGCCCGAGCAATTAGTTCCAAACAATTAGTGTTTGTTTGTCACTTGATCGCTTGTTAATTAGACAACCTTCAACGGCTCGAAAATATAAATACGTTCAGTCGCTTCCAAAGTTTTTACAAGATTGGGACGTGTTTTTTTAAACCTCCTAGATTCACGTCATCTTATCAGTGCTCTAGAAAGAAGGGAAAGACGCTCTACGGACACTTTTAGTAATATGTGTTCAAAGGTTTTAAAGCGCAACTTTGGTGCCAAACTTTTCTATTAAAATTGTTTGTAAGTTTATACGAGTGTTACACCGCAGTTGTCATATAAACTATCTTCAGCAAGACACCACAAAAAATGGGCTCTTCGTAAAAATTAGAAGAAGAACTTAAGTTCTCGTATTCTTGCTGATGACATTTTAAGAAATTCTGTGCAGCGACCGAAGTGATTGGTGAACGAAACTTAATAGATTTGTGTTTCTGAAACGTTGGTATCGTCCAAACGGGAGGACTTACATTCGTACTTTAACTAGGGTGAATATGTTGTAGACAATCGCAATCGTCCTGACTCGTTTCTTGGTTTGAACACACATCTTTTTTACTTAAATAGTTGAACGAAGTAAACTTTCTAATCCTGTAGAAAATAATAAGGCTTTCAAATAGATATTTTAAATGATCGAGTAGGCTATTTCTGGAGGAGGACATTACAGTGCTTTTCTTATTTCTGGAGGAGGACATTACAGTGCTGTCCTTATTTCTGGAGGAGGACATTACGTCACACAAAGGAAAGAAAGAGTTTGCGTGAAATATTAGGGACCCTGAATTGTTGAATATCAGAGTCAGTAGTTCCCTAGTGCCAAGGACCATGGAGGGGTACAATGCCCCGGCCAAGAAAATGGATACCGGAGTGACGGGGAACTCCCTGGTCGACGAGGACAGCACGACGGAGACGTCCTTGAGGAGCCCGGTCATGTCTATGATCAGCTCCGGGGATGAACATCACCACCTTCTGGGGACTAGGCCCTCCAACACCTTCGAGGGGGCCCTCAACTACTCTCCAAGCAACGTCTACTCTCTCACTCGCTCCAACACTTCCAGGAGGTAGAACTACTCTCTCACTCGCTCCAACACTTCCAACAGGTAGAACTACTCTCACTCCAATACTTCCAG
>CABFWB010006602.1:0-31746 GCA_902151455.1 Timema bartmani
TTCCCGTTTTTTCCCGAGCACTTCAAATTCCCGGCTAATTCCCGTTTTCCCTGATTTTCCCGGATGGTAGACACCCTGGACAGTGTTCTTGATCTAGATCACCTCTGATTGTAAAATAACAGAAACTTGTAGACTTTAAATGGCTAAAAGGCTTTCAGCTGTAGCCAAGTAATAAATGTTAAATGATGTGGTATTGGACATTGTTCTTTATTTGGCTCACCTCTGATTGTAACATAACAGAAACCTGTAGACTACAAGTGACTTAAGTGGCTTAAAGGGTTTCATGAACATCAAACAACAAGAGGGTTTCAAATGGCTTGGAGTATGCACCTTGTAAATATATTATCCTAAGGAACAAGGCCTACTTGTGCCATTTACGCGAAAACTGTGGAAAAAGTTTTATTAAGAATATCTGGAGTCCAACATTCTTTGGATGATTTAGTTATTACAGATTATAATGATGGTTAGAATTTAGCAAGCATGAACAAAGTCCTTCATAGGTTATTTAACGCAAAATTTGATTTAATTTTAAAGAAATGTATTTTTTTTTCATAATAAAATAAAGTACCTTGGGCAGATAATTAATAAGTATGGATTAATTAAGAACCCAATAAAGATAGCACTAATAAAAGTCGGCAAAACGCCCACTAACATTACGGTAGTTAAAGCTTTCATAATTATCATGGTAAATTTGTAGCCATATTACCACATATGCTCAAGCCCCCATACAATGTGCAAAACACAGAACAATCCACATGACCCAAGCAGATGGGAAAGTTTTTTAAAATATTAAACAAGAGATGGCTTCTGACAGAAATCTGGCACATTTCAATCCAAGGAAGATCATTAAATTGGTATGTGATGCTTTATCAGTTACTGAAACCCTTCCTGAAGGTAATTTAATTTCTAAATTGCGATAGTTAAAGCCTGTATTAAAAATTATTGAGAACTGATGACATCACACTTGCTGTAAGGCACTTTACAAGTGGACGACTAAATAAATCCTACACACAAGCAAGGTTAATGAATTTAGAGCCTAAGGGACAAGAAAAAACAAATAACATATGCTTAAGGAGCTTTACAAAAATCAGAAAAAGATTATTCCATTTACCGGTGATTTTTAGAGAACATAAAGGCATACCTTAAATGAGATAGATTGCAAAGGTGGTCTCCATTTTTAAGTGGTTTTGACTATATGCATCAATATGTTAATGGTGTGAATAACAAAGCAGCAGACGGGCTTTCAAGTTTGCTAAGAAAAGTGTGTATGGATGAAAAAGAAGAGAGTGATTATTTTAATTTTTTGGTGTAAGAGATACAACCACTTAGAGCTGAAGAAATTATACAGTTAAGAAAAGACCCAAAATTGAGCAAAATATACCTTTATAGAGTAGCAGGATGGCCAAACTAAACGGAGCCCAAACTCCAAACTTTTGCCCACAAGGCTAAAGAAATATACATAGATAGAGGATTGCTTTTGTCAGGTTATCAATTATACTGTAATAATACTGTAAAAATAGAGAAATCAATTAGTAGAAGAGATCCACGGCAGACATTTAAGTATGGCTAAGATGAAAGCCTTTGCTAGACCATATTAAGTGGATAAATATTGATAAGGACATAGAGTATTTTTGGACAAAAATCAAAGGCAAACTCGCCTGAGCAAGCAAGATTAGTAAAGTTTGAAGAAGCAGAGTAGCCTTTTGAGATAGTACACAAAATTCTTTTTATAACCATATATAGGTAAGATGTCTTTTTACTAATCAATGTATATTCACATAGGCCAAAAGTGACATAAATGACTAAGGAAGAAAAGACTAAGACTACCTTATATAAATTAAGAGATATTTTGGCCATATTTTGACTGTCAAAACTTTTAATCTCAGATAATGGGACAAAGTTAGTTTCCAAAAAAAGTTTAAAAGGTTCTGCAAGATATATGGAATTTGACACATAACCTCAGAAATTTGTCATCCAAAAACTAATGGTCTATCAGAGAGTGGAGTTAAATATTTCAAGAATGGAAATGATAAAGCAGTGTTAGATCCAAAGAATTACCAAGAAAATATATTCACCGTATTAAGTCGATATTTGCTTGTCTACAGGAATGCATCACATTTAACCACACAAGAGTCACCAGCAAGAAGGTTTCTACTAAGGAATCTAGGGAGCAGATTTAACTTAATGAGGAAAACAAAAACGATAGACACCAGAAAAATATTTCTGAGGTCATCGAGATGTCGCATTCACAGAAGGAGAAAGAATTCTAGCAAGAGATTACAAGAGCCCAATGAAACCAGGATGGCAGCTAGCTAGTGACGGGAAAGAGCTGGGTGATAGAACATATTTTTGTCAGACAGATTGTTATTATTACATTAAATGGAAGAGGCATACCGATCAATTGCTTAAAGCCGGTAATTTATATTAATAGGAATTGTTGAAGACTAGAGAAGCAAATACCGCTCCAGACCTGACACTAACAAGAAAATAGGAAATCATAGAGTTAAGTTCAAATAAGGAGGGGCTGAGGTCACTTATATAAGAGTCACTGCCAATTAAAAGACCAGACCCGAAGGTTCAAGGTTTTCAAGTGGACGAAAAATTATTGTTACCACATGATAAGATATCATCCCCAGTATACAATTAAAAATATAAAAGACTGAATGGAAGTTGTAGTAGCAGGAAACTAGGGATGGCTTCTAGCAAGATGGATCAGGAAAGCAAGATTGTACGGGATAGTATGATTGTGAGGGATAGAGACTTAAGTTTAAATATTAATAATCATACCAAGAAGTGTATAAAACTGATTGATAAACTAGATCTATAATGAATATTCATATGGTTTTTATATCTTAGGTGGGAGAGGTGTAACATATTGACCCAAATAATAATTGTAATAGTTTATGTAGTGATGATTGAGTAGAATCATAATGTTAGCACCACTGCTTGGCAAAGAAAACTAGTAGTTTGTGAATTTAAACAGTCAACTGTGAACCATTTAAACTTGTATAGCAAATGATGCTTCTTAAAAAAATAAATAGGGTATTATTTATGTGTGCTTCATTACTTGATTAAAAATAATACCCTACATATACTAGTTACACTATATATTGTATATAAAAGTATTATCCATACATAAAATGAATAAAATAAAAGTTAATATGTAATATTTCCTTCCCATTAAATCGTGACAACACTCGACATAAAAACAAAAAAAAAGTCTATTAAAAAATACAAAATACTATAGAAATAGAAATATTCTAATGCAAATTCTATGAATTTTAAGATGGATCATCATTACATTACAAAACAAAATTAATTTGGCTTATAAATAAAAATATACAGAATATTCAATGAAAAGTAAACAACAAAAACAAATTTTAAAAATATTCCTAGGAAATAAAGATATAACAGAACCTTAGAATGAAGACCAAAAGTAAAATTAAATCACAAAACTTTTTCAATTTTTGTGTTCTAACACTTCTGCCTTTTATATTGCTTCCTGCAAAACTGTTCTTTTTACTTCCCTTCTGTCCAATGTAGTTTTTTTTTTAAATCAATTCTAATTCGACTTTTGTCTTATTTTCAAGAGCTTCTTTCCTTATACCTGATGCATTCCTTTGTAGAATGAATCATTTTCTTTGAAATTGTCATATTTAATCCTCAAGCTGTAATGAGCGTATCATAAGTTTCACGTTGAGCAATAAGGCTGTCCTCATGTAGGTTTTCAACCAGGCATTCTTTAGTTAAAGAAAATCTTAGCTCAACAGTTGCATTGCCATGGAAGAGAGCTAGGATTTTTTTAGTGTAAAATCACAGCACCTGGGATATATTTTCTTTGGAAAAAGCATTCTTAAACACTTATCAAGTTTGCCCCTCATGAAGTGAATAATTTAAGTTAGTCAATAACTTCTTGCTTTGGTATAAAATCCAAGAAGTCTCTTTTTACAGCAATGGCTTGCAGGCTATATTGTTGTTTCTTCTCTAGTTGGACTTCTATTGCTGAAGATATCCTATGGGTCTTAACACACAGATTGATCAAGATTGCAACAGATAGACAAATGGCACATTTGACAATTTTGCAGGAAAGAGGACACTTATGTAAAAAATTGTTGCATAGATAAACTAGAAATTGTTTCACGCACTAATGAACTCAAGTACCTTGATGTCTTTAATATCTTTTAAAGCTGCTGAAGCTGCAAACTCAATATCTACAGTTGTGTGTTATTTTATGTTGTACTGTTTCTTCGAATCAATGGAAAACCTTTTATTGGAAGTATTTTCTGAATAAATTACATCATATGTTACAATTCTGTTCATCAAGTGCTTAAGAAAGTTACTCAGATCTGCAAACACGAATGGAAATAGAGGTTGATTGATATGAAATTCAGTGAGAAATTCCTCCAACTAAAATTAAGCTTACAGCATGAAACCCAACTTTGCTGTCAAAAGTTCACACTTAAAAAAGTTGCTTATTGTTTGAAAATTAGCAGATTTTGGAAGATTCTTGTTAGAGGAATAAATATACTTTTTTAAATAAGGCAGCTTTGGCATTGCTTTCTCTAAAACCTTTTGAGTCCTCTATCCATGTAGAACAAAACTTCATTGGGAAAAGAGATGATCCTGTTATTCCTTGGGAGTCTGCAAGTCTTGTTGGAAAATATTTAAATAAATGATATAGTAAACACCAAAATTGGTTATTAACCCAAATAGAATTAGCATGTGCAATTTCGAAAGCACCATGGGCAATGTGTAAAGTACAAGTTATGAATATCAGAAACTCAGGATATTGTGGAGAATATTCGTTCAAGTAACTTTTAAGATAATTAAAAAAATTTAGGTTTATTTGGCCCAGCCAAGGAAACTTAAAGAGTTTTTTTTTAATCAAACCTCTCATATTTTAGTGCAGATCCAAAGTTCATTAATATATATTTTGTTGTTGCATAACCTAATGAACAAGATGTTAAATATCTTCGATGGATTTAATTTTCATTCTAGAAGCGAACAACAAAATTTAAGTTAGTTATACATAAAGTACAATGTAAATTACTTTTATAAAAATCCATGCTTTGGAGGCACAGCAAATCTGATAACACTGTTACACTCAACCAATCATCTTTAAAAGAAGCGTTTCCTCTGAGTTTACAAATTTCTTCTTATGCACAAAAGTCACAAGATAAAAAAAAAGGGATTTGCAGAGTTCTTGTACTGAGCCAAGCTTGCAAACTTTGCAGTTTTGTTTTGTGGTAAAGGGGGTGCTAGAAGGGTGAAGTAAAGAGCACAACAAATACAGTACTGTTCCATTGGAATTTCAAGGTCAGGCAGACCTCTCAGGTTAAACCAATATTTTGAAGTTGGGTTTAAACTCGCTCATATACTGGTGACTCATCAGTGTGTTACTACTGAGACAAAGTTTGGGGGTAGATGGTGGGGATTGTGGCTGTTATTGTAGTCAAAACAAACCTTTATTTCTTTCTTCCTCTAGCATGTAGAGGAAGTGGATTGGGATAAAAAAACTATGAATATAAAGATGAACAAGTGAGACAGCCATCACTACTGTGAGATAATTTCCAAGGTTAACTACTTATTTTAACCTGATGATAGGGCTGGCTTGAATCCAGTTTTGTAAATATCTCATTTTTCAAAGCAGAAAATACATTTTCAATGCGGGGTTTGGTATATCACTCAATTTCAAGGTTATGATATGTTATTACCTTAACATCCAAACAAATATGTATCAGAGAATTTTTTTAACACTCAAACAATAGGTGTTCTCCATTCTCTACTACAAACAGGCTTTAAAATATATTTACCAACAAAATTTTCTAACTCCTTTTCAACTTATTCTTTAGTTAGAATGGAAATGGGCTAGGTTTAAAAGCAATTTTTTTATTTTTTTTTATTTTACATGTTCACCTAGTTTTTCAGTAAGCTCGCCTGAAATTTTTTCACATGCGCTACTAAAAATTTTTGAAAAATCATCCCTAACATTAGCAAAATCAGATCTATATAAACTGGCAGGAATCCTAATTTGAACTTAAAACGCTTATATCCAATCTCTCCCCATAATAGGAATTTTGTCCTTTTAAATTATGTTTAACTTTTAAATTTTACTCTGGCATTGGTACTGTACTCACATTTACCAACATTACCCGTTGTGGATTTTTTTTTTTAATGTTTAAAAAGTTAGAACTAAATCAAAACAGGATAACCACGATTAACTTGTACTGTAAAATTGGGTCACATTATCAAGTAACAACATCTCAACTTGTGGTTGTAAAAATTTGTGTAAAGGAATTAAATGATCAAGTTGAACCTGCAAACTAGATCTACTCATATGAAAATTGAACCAATTGCTCTTAGTTGAAACCTAACCATTTTACTATCAGTATTCTGGCTTGTTTTGCTTAAGGATTTATCTGTAGCACTTATCTGAAATTACAAACACTGCAACACCTGAGTCTACTTCAAAAGTAATTGTTTAATGTTCTGTTTTAAGAATGATTATTATAGGGGCTACCTTTTCCTTATTCTTATTCATATTCAATATCTATATGAAAGGTCAAAAAGAACATCATTAATATCATTAGGATTAGTGCTATCAAATTCTGCATAGTGATGTTTAGGCTTATTTAAAAAATTAATTTTGGGCCTATTGCTTGAAAAGCTAGGTGTGTAACCTTTATTTTTGTTACCAGTTAATGGTTTGCTAGTATCTTTACTTCCTCTAAAAAATTATTTGAGCTACATTGGATTTGTATAGGCTTACCCCTAGCCCTAACAGCTTGTTCAAGATGTCCTTTTTTATTACTAAAATTGCACATATACAGTCTAAATCTAAAATTATTTGTAGAATGGTGGCTACTTTCACCACAGTAGAATTGTAAGACTGCACGTCCTTCCAGGTGTAGATTTGACATCGGTCCCCTTTTTCTTGATGCTAGACGCTGGATGTGTTGCTGCTGGACAAGTGATGTGTTAGAACCATACAAAAATTTTGCTTCATTCTGCTCCACTACTTCCAAGAATGCAGCTGTTTTCTCTCTGATATAGAATGTCAGGTCAGGCTATACCAGAAGACACTGCTTGATTGATTCACTTCTTAAACCACTGACTAATCTATCAGGTAAATAACCATTCAGTGATACTCAGATATCACAATGAGTGGATAGATTTTATAAGTTAGCTATATAGCCTGTTACACTTTCATGTTCCAATTGAATGCAAAGATTAAACTTATACCTTTCAGCAATCAAACTAGGCTTAGGGTAAATGACTTTGTAAAATATTTACTCATTTGTTATAAGTCGTTGATGAAGGTTTGTCAGGAGTGCATCTAGGTCACATAAAAGTGTATTTGTTTTGACTCCTTCCACTGTAAATAATGTACTCAACATTTTTTCTTTCTCAATATAATCACATTTAATAAAAAGTTCAAAACTTCAATATGACATTGTCATGATTCATATGCACTGTAAAATTGGTTCATATTATCTAGTAACGACATCTTAACTTGTGGTTGTAAAATTTGTGTAAAGGAATTAAATGATCAGGTTGATCCTCCGATCTAGATCTGCTCAAATGAAATTATTTGAAACAATTGCTCTTAGTTGAAATAGAATAAATTTATTATCAGTATGTAATCTTTGTTAATTAGAGTAAATTAAAGATAAACTCACTGTCTACACATAATATGCACACACTTTGCTGTGTAAGCTGGATTGGAATGTCAAATCAGATGATCAGTCATTTGAAAATGTTTAACCACACCCTACTATGTTGCAAGGTTGATGTTTTAACATTTCTCACACCCAAGTTATTTATACACCATACCCACAGCCTCCAGGATTTAATAGCTGCGCTCATTGAGAAAGCTTGAGTCCTTCAACTTGGCCATGTGTAAAACAAATTTAACAAAATGTGAGGTTTACATAACATATTAGGCCTACTACTGTTTTGTGATGCTTTGGACAGAGATGGTTTAGACATGCGACATTGCTGTCAACTTGTTCTCCTGATTACCCAATTTTTTAAATATTATCTTGACTAACTTTTGGTTCATTTACAAAGTTAACTATTTTTATTCTTTTGTGGCCCTCTTTCACACTTAAGGCAAACACACCAGTTTTACAGCTAACAACTAAGTGACATGTTTATTATTTTCAATAATAATAATAAGGGTTATTAATTATTCTACACAATTGGGTAGAAAGGAAGTCTTAGTTTAACTCATCCTGGAAACACTGCATCACAGCTGATTAAGAGTATTTAAGTTTATGGAGCGAGAAAAATATATGAGAAGTTCAAGTGTGTATGCAGAGGTGATTTAACCGATTTTCACATGTGAAATCATTAAGGTAACTGACCATCTTGATTAGTTTTCATGAAAAAAAATTACTGAATTTTAAGGTGAATAAAATTTTTAATGGATGTAAAAAGTATAAATAATAAAAGATATATTAAAACCTTCAATACGTAGATGTCTATTTTAAGGGGGGATTTATAACATGATAATTCTGATTTGAAAGTTATTGACATACCCTGTCAATGATTGGTACAACACTATTAATAGTTTACTTTCTTTGTACACACAGTGCTTAAGGCAAAAATGTATTTTCTATTGATTACTGTATTGGAAGTAAGTTCATCAATAACTTCTGTCCAATCTACGACACCGTGTCGATCATTGGAACAAACTAGTGTCAATAGCTGTTGTACAATGTTTCGGATATGGCATTTAAAAGTAACTACTATTGTGATCAAATGGCTAAGGCCATAGAAGCAGTGACTAAGGGTACACCAGTAGCCACTGCGGCCATATAATTTGGGATGCCGAGAATAACTTGGTATTACAAATACAAGTTGGTACCCAAAATTTTCTAAACTGGTATTGACATATGGAGAGAAGTCTTTAAAATGTTATGAGATGGTAGATGATAGTACTAGCATGTCTTGGCACTCAGTGTACAAAGATGAACACAGCTGGGTGGTTGTGCTAATTCATTATGTCCATTTATTTGTAGTCATGTACGTGGCATGTGGCGATTTTCACGAAGGATCTGAAAAGAAACAGTGAATGTGTGTCAAGTTTTGTGCAAAACTCGGGAAAAGTGTGACAAAAGACCTTGACAAGGATTCAACAAGTGTTTGAGGAAGAAAGCCTTGGCCTTGCACACAGGGATTTATAGTAAGGGCTGTCTCACTACGGCTTTGGAGGTGGTCCTCTCTCATTCAAGATGTGACGTCACCGGCATGATGGAGCTCGAATGACACACAAAGAATGCTCGAAAGTTCCAAAACATAACTCACATTTTATCGTAAACTACTTGAACAATTACAGTCATTTTTTCAGAATTTGTTATAAAAACCTTTTAAGACATGAGGAAATTATTAAAATTCCCATATTCCAATTGGTTTGCTTTTAAAAAATTGTTTTCTAATGAAAGAACTATAATGAAGTTTTTATAGCAGACACATTTTCACTCTGTTGAAAAGTTTTTTTCCTAATTGAAATAGATGGGTAGTATAAGCGTACAAAATGATGACCATGAACTGAATTTTATTTAGATATAAGACTCATCTCTGTAGCTTAAATACTTTGCTCAGTTTGACATGTTTAGTTACGAGCTATTTTAGCGCGCCTGGTTTTAGATAGACTGAATTAGGCTTGTCAGAAAGACTGGTCCGTCAATAATATTTAAACTAGTGATATTAATCACTATACAAAGTAGTAAATAGAATTAATACAACCGGCGCACTTTCACTCAGGAGCTCAAATCAGTGGTATCCAATAATCGTCCAAGGAAAGCCGTGTTAGATGCCAAGGTCATCAACGGAAGAGCCAAAAGTCTCTGTGCAGGACTGAACGGCAGGGGAAAGGAAGAAAGAAGCAAGGAGAGAGAAAGCGAAGGGAGAAGAATGAAAAAAAGAGTGAAAGGGAAGGAAGAAAAAGGAGGTGGAAGGAATTTTGAAAAATGTGATTGAGATGATGAAATCTAGTTATTATGATTCATTTCAAAGGCAGTGTGTGATTTCCTTTGACGAAATGAATGTTTATTCTAGAGTTTGTTATGATCATGAAAATGACATGATTCTTGGGCTAAACAAAAACAAACAAATCATTACGGCGAGGCTTTTCAATAGCAAGTGGAAGCAGCCGTGTGTTTTATGATTTTGATGCGCAAATGAGAAAAATAATTTTAGTCGAAGTAATAATAGAGCTCGAATCAGCTGGATTTAGCGTTTTAGCCTGTGTGTCAGATCTGGGAGGAAACAATATCGGTGTCTGGAAGTCTTTGAGCATTTCTGAAGATAACCCGTGCTTTCCTAATCCTGTAAATGATTCCAGAAGTTTTTGGGTATTGGCTGACATTCCACATATGATCAAACTTCTACGCAATCACATTTTAGATAGCGGAATCACTATTTCCTAGGGAACGACTGTATATAAAGAAGTGTTTCATCAACTGTTGGCGAAGGATTCTGGGGAATTCAAATTATGTCCTAAACTTTCATAAATTCATCTTTTGGCACGTTGAAGAGAATGGCAGTGAGTTAAATTTGAAACCCAATTACTTTCTCACCATTCAGCACAAGCCATTTTGTTCTTACTGGATGAAAATGAAATATCTGCATTTGTAAATCTGGTTAACGATACGTTTGATGTCTTCAACTAAATTTTCCCAGTTAATTTTATAACGATTCTTAAAAGTGGATACGGCATACAGATTGAGGCACAAGAAGACATTTTGAACCGTGTGGGCGATACGTCTACTAGCATTATAGTTGGTAAAAGGACATCATTGTTACCCTTTCAACGTGGATTTTTAATTTCAATAGCATCTCTTAAAGGACTTTACAAGCAGGTAATAGAAAGTGTTTCAAAACATATTTTAACTCGTAGGTCGAACCAAGACTGCCTGGAACATCTTTTTTGTGACATCCGAGGAATGGGACAGTTTTACGACCACCCTCTTCCGTCTGAAGTGAAAAATCATTTGAGGCTAGTTTTACTTGGAACGAACTTGGCTCAACTATAATTATAATCGCCAGTTGAGCACGAAAGTGTAACCGGTGAGGCATCTGTTCTAATAATGAGTGCATGTTTAAAGACACCTCAAATTACATTGATCCCAAGGAGATATTGACAGAAGATGAAGATATTCGTCAGCTACTTGAGGAAACTAACAAAATACACCCAACCAATTGTCCTCAACAAGAGTCAGCAGGACTTAGATATTTAGCCGGTCACGTTGCGCACCATTGCAAGAAAATTGATGAAACGCTTGGCTCTAAAGTGATACCAATGGCCACTCCCGATAACCATTACTGGATAGCAACGTTGACCAACGGGAACCATCCGAAGAAAGGATTGATACTGTAAAAAAATTTGAAGTTGTATTTTCATTACTTCATGGGAATAGTGTATGTACAAACAGGAATGTTATAGCAAATCTACTAAATACTTTTCAAAAAAATATCCACAGATTCACTCTAAAATAATCAGGACATTAGAATAAAACATCTTAATCGAACTCTCAAGACGAAACAAAAAGAATCTTCTAAATGTTCTCTAAAAAAAAGAAAAAAGTGGAAGAAATTGTGTAGTTCAAAGTCTTAAAAATCCTATAGTAGGCTTCTATTATGTATTCGTTTTGTGACCCTAGCTCCTGATCATTTTGAAAATTCTCAAGTGTAAATTTTGTTTAATTTTAGAACGTTAAGAACCTAGTAAATCTTACATTGTACGGAAAAACTTGTATATGCCTGATGTTAAAAATGATTAATATAATTTAATTATTTACAATAAACTTCAACAAACATTTGTTGAATAGTTGCGTATAATTTAATAATAAGGGTTGATAGAATTTATTTCAATTTACGTTTATGTTATATATTAGTGCTGATAAATGGAAATTTAACTAAAATGTCAAGAACTTCAAAAGACATTGAGTTTTGCCAGTGTTAATACAATAGTTCCAACATGTAAGTAATTTTGAACAAATTTTAATAGGTTAAATGTAATTTATTTAGTTTTCTCATTTCGCACAACTAGAAGAATACTGTCGCAACTCAAAAAATGCAAATGTTCAGGAGAGAGGAAAAACGAAATTTTAAATCAATTTTATTAATTCATGAATAAGCTATAGCAATTACAAAGTATTTAGGTATGATGAAGTTTATAATGTTCCTTAAATATTCCTTTATTGTCTCTGTCAAGATTTGTCACTTAAGCCTTCCAGGGCTACTCATAAGTAAGATTTTTTTGAGTTGTGTCACTATTCTTGCATCATTGGTTGTGAGTAGCGTGATTGACCGTTGAGAACAGGCTGTGATTGGCTGCTATAAATAGCCCTGGTTCTCTGAGTGGCTGTTATTCATAGCACAGGCTCAGCGATTTTCCCCTCCCCCACCAATTTTGACCCCCTTTCCACGGTTTGTGTGTGTTCTAAACTTGTTTGTTCCTGTCCCATTTGGTTGTGTGTCCCAGGGGGGAGGATTTTGGGTCGGAGAGTTTTATTGGTATGGGAGTTTATTATTTATTGGTGGGGGAACGTGCAGTGCATGGTGTCGGGCACTCCCTCAGCGACGTCCCATAAAATGTCGGCATCGCTAGTGAGGGTGGGGAGCGTGCGGGAGGAACCATTTTCGACGGCCGTTTAACATAGAGTGTGAGCAATATCTACATGTCGCAAGCCCCTAAATCTATTTTGGTGTTGCAACCCTCCCATTCCTCCTTTTCCCATATATGTGAAAATGGGTTTTCCCGGTGACGTCATCGCAACCCAGACGCCAGTTTAGCGGCTCGACAAGACAAGTCGAGGCAGGAATAGATCACGACCTTGAATGATGTCGATATCCTCCCCCGACAATGTGTTTTCCCGGTGACGTCATCGCTCATTAGGGTGATGTCGCAACTAGAGAGCATTGACACAGCTCTGATTATGCACAATCAGGGGTCTCTCTCCAAATGGAAGCGTCAGTTTGGGGCCGCTATTCCCCACAAAAGTTTACAAAAATTTTTGTATAGTGTCGTCCGTTGACATGCGCGGATGTAGATATCCGCCATACCAACATGGACCACTGTTAACGAAGATAAGGAGGAGTAAGGTAGAAAACTATCCCAGTTCACCCGAACGAGATTCGAACCCACGACCTCCCCGTCATAACTAGATGAGTTACACGCACCCTTTCTGCCTAAGCGTCTATGTATTAACTAAGATAATGTGGTAGAGATGATTAAAAAAGTTCCAGCATTTTACGTGGTAGGTAGGAGCAAGGTAGAAATGTTCTAGCGTTTACGTGGAATGATATAGAGGGAAACCTTTTAGTGAGAACTAGTGACAGTACACCTCGGCAGGGATTTGAAACTCTGACCTCCCCCAGCCATAACTAGATGAGTTACACACACTCTTTCGGGCTAAACATCTCTATATTATTTATGATAGTGTGGTAGGAATTATTAAAAAAATGTTCCAACATTTTACCTGTAGAGACAACTACCAACAGTTTACCCGGCAGGGATTCGATACCAAAATCCCCCGCCAGAATTAGATGAGCCTGACATTTAGACGGCGTGCCCACAGGGATTCAAACCTCTGTATCTTTCGGAGGGGTAGCACCGCTAATGTATGTTAGAACGGTCATCCAATCAATTGATTCCTTCCAATAGCTAAGTGCACCCCGCTTTTGCGAGAGTAACAAATAAGGCAAAATCAAAAATCAATTAAAGCTGATCGACCACATTTTCCGTTTGAAATAAGACCGGGTAGAATGTGTATTAGCATTTAGTTCGGGAAAAGCCTACAAACGTATTATTGCAAACAATTTATTTGTTTGGATAGTGTTTATAAATTAACTAAATTTGGTTTAAAGTAAGGTTGCAATTCACACACACACACACACACACAAACAGGCGTTCATTTGTATTTATAAATTGTGACGGTAGATTACTACTCAAGGAGAAAGTAACCTTTTACTCTGCAACTCGCGACATACGTTATCTTGCACAACGCTATTTAAATTATTATGATAAGCCGAACTTATATTCACCTGTATTCATTTTTTAATCACTTTCAATCAAAATACACTGGCTGTTTCCATTTAGCTGATAGTCCTCTAATTAGCACAACTTGAACTTTGGAATGAGGACCGAGAATTTGCTCCAGTCCAACATCGTAGAAAACCCTGCTGTCTATGTGAATTTCATCATAACATAGTACACAAAGTTTATCTGTTGTAGGTAAATCTTCCCAGCATTTTGAAACCAGTGCCAGTACATTGTTAAGAATACCAGGAAAACAGGTAACTTAGCACACCACCTACATAAAGTTGATGAAGAAGGCAAAGGGAATACAAGTTTTGCTCTCCAAAAATCATACGCTTTACAAGATAGGGCTCTTATAATAACGGAGCTTGAAATGTCTTCACTTGTCCAAAGAATCATTTTACCCTTACAGGCCAATGATTTGAGTTGTGTGGGTGTTAATAGTTTTGCGAAACAGTTAGTTAAACGACATTTTTCTTCATATTTACGTTTAGTAAAGCATAATTGTCGCTTTAGTGATTTTGTTACACTAACATGCTTACTAATTTGTTTAGAAAGTCTTTAAGATTTTCGAGCATATATTTAAAAAAAATTGTTTCTCCTTCTTAAATACGTTCAACTGGATTTTTAAGGCATCTACAGTTTTCCTCACCGTTTTAGTTTCGTCGAGCAATTGCTCGTAGTTTACACAGTTATCACACTTAACAATTTATCTTCTTCAAAGGCGGAATAACTCGGAACAATTTCATTTATTTCAACGCGTGGTTTTTTAGGGCTTAAATTTTCAATTCTTTCCAAAGCAGCTAAACGAGTACGTCTAACAGCTAGCCTTTCTTCTCTAACAGGCCAATGATTTGAGTTGTGTGGGTGTTAATAGTTTTGCGAAACAGTTAGTTAAACGACATTTTTCTTCATATTTACATTTAATTAAGCATAATTGTCGCTTTATTGATTTTGTTACACTAACATGCTTACTAATTTGTTTAGAAAGTCTTTTAGATTTTCGAGCATATGTTTTAAAAAAATTTTGTTTCTCCTTCTTAAATACGTTCAACTGGATTTTTAAGGCATCTACAGTTTTCCTCAGTGTGTTAGTTTCATCGAGCAATTGCTCATAGTTTACACAGTTATCACACTTAACAATTTTATTTTCTTCAAAGGCGGAATAGCTCGAAACAATTTCATTTATTTCAACGTGTGGTTTTTTAGGGCTTAAATTTTCAATTCTTTCCAAAGCAGCTAATCGAGTACGTTTAACAGTAAACCTTTCTTCTCTAAGGAAAGACAATTTCAATTCATCACCTTGTTCCCTCTGACTCGTTAAATTCAAAGATGGAATAGCGGTTATTTTTAGTGTTTTTCTTTGTGGTAAACCTAATACATGATTTTTCATATCATCCTCATAATCAGAGATAGAGAAATGGTCGCTACACACATAGGCATTTTTACAATTAACTAAGTCTTATCGTTTACACTTATTTATCCAAAGTTTGCAACTTACAGGATACTTTGGGAACCTGTCATATACAACGGTGATTCCCTGTTTTTTTGTTTTCCGGGAATAATTTGTGAACGTTGCTACAGCACAGCTACTCATTCTTGTTTTTGTTCTAAATACACTTTAAATGAAAGGTTTCAGCAGTATCTCCACAATACAGCAATATCTCCACATCACTAATATTCACAAAACAGCAACAACTTTAAACTGTATAGACGGAAACTTTAAAACGAGATGAGTAAACATCACACATTGGAATACTACTGTATTAGCACGTGGTGATTTGGCAGGTGCCGCGTTATGTCTGGCCGGTGACGTCACGCCAGTGCTCTCCCCTCCAACTAGCGGAACCAAGGCGGCAGCATTAGCATCAAAGAACTGGGACAGCCCTTACTATATAGCCCTGCTTGCACAGGTGTTTCAAGTGAAGGCCCAGTTCAAGGCCAGTTGTACACCGGTTGAGGACGACCACACCATAGGGAGGCCCAGCAGCTGCACAACACCCAACAAGGTTGCCAAACATCAAGAGATCGTCGGTCAGAATCAACTGCTGTGACTGCTGTGTTGGCCATGCATTTGTGCCCAGGATTCTTACAGCTTATGAGCTTCGTCAGGTAGCCTCTAATGATGCAACAATCTGGTCCAAACTTATCATTGGTTACATCCCCAAGACCAAGCAAAAATCCTTCCAATGGAAAATCCCAAGCTTACCAATACCAAAAAAGGCTAGAAAGCTGCAAATCAATGTTAAGAGGATGTTCATCAATTTTTTTATTTTTTACATCAAGGGGAAAGTACGCAAGATATTCGTCCCAACAGACTAAACATTAAAGTCCATGTTTTACTGAGACTTTTGTGCCGGCTGTGTTAAAATGTGGGAAAACATCACTCTGAACTTTGGCGACAACAGAAATGATTGTTACACCATGACAAAGCTCCATCTCATGCTTCCCTTTTCAGCCAGCAGTTCTTCGCCAAAAACAAACGCCCCCCCACCAATATACACCCCTGCTTTGGTCCCCTACAACTTCTTTCTATTCCCACAAATCAATAACAAGCTGAAAGGCCGATGTTTTGACACCAATGAAAAGATCCAGACAGAATCGCAGGCAGTGCTGGACACTCTCACATAGCACGGCTTCCAAGACACGTTAAAAAAATGGCAGAATTGCTGGGACCGGTGTCTACGTACAGAAGGGGACTACTTTGAGGGTGATGGTGGCCATCAGGCACAGAAAAGGATATACTAGATCCTCAGCCTTACAAAAGTTTAGCCTTGTTCCAGGTTGAGTACATCAACACTGGGTGTCTCAAGTGCCAATGCTCAGTGAAAAAAGCACTTCTAAAAGGGCAGATGTTAACCGACTCACTTTTAACATGTCTCATAAGGGACATCTGTAATTGTAATATTCAATCTACTTTACTCTTTGTGAGGTGGGATTATGTGAAGAGGGAGGGTGGGTCTCCTACCTGAACCTAGCTTTGTGGAAGACAGCTGATTGACTCAAAAAGGGTATTTGTCTACCTCTATTTATTGAAGCCGTGTTTAAAATTAGGGTCTTTTTTCAATGCCCTTTGATGACACCTAGCGATACCCAGGTTTAAGGACTCAAGTTCTCCCACTGAACGCAACCATTTGATCCTTGAGGCTGTTCGTCTGGTGTATCCTTGTCTGTGCCCTAGGATGAGTTTTACGTGTTATTACATCAGTCCGGAAATTTTCGGATACCACCTCTTATTCTGGTAAAAGTCAAAAAGTATGTTGCTTGGCACCAAAGTATGTTGCTTGGCACCATCCACAGTATTAGCTTGTGATGAAGAAGAAAATATAATTGAATGGTTAGTATCAACAGCACAACTACAGTATCTCATTAATAAAGAGCAACTCATTGTGTGTAATTCATAATAAATTAGATGAAAAAACCAAATCCATTCACTGATGGTAAGCCAAGAAGAAAGTGGTATTCAACTTTCCTCAAAAGACACTTGTGTTGAGGATAAGAGTGGCTCAAATTGTGAGTGACCCTGCTAAATGGTGGTTTGTCGGTCTCTAAGGCCAAATATATTTTACAAGATATGAGGTTTCCATAAAGTAGTAGGCCTACTTACCGTTTTCCGCGAAGCTTTGGATGTAGATTGTTTACAGTCATGTGGCAGTGATGTCAACTTATCTTTCTCTCCTTGCTCCTCCAGTTTTTGAACATTACCTTGACTAACTTTTTGTTCGGTTACAGAGTTAGCTTTTTTTATTCTTTTGTTGCAGACCACTGATTCATTACTATACTTTCTTTTTCTTGAAGTTTTAGCAATATCAGCTTTCACAACCTAAATAAAATAATACAAATTGGAAATTGGAATTGGTTGTGTAAGACTTTATCAAATGGCCAAGAAAGATTTAATTCATAATAGAAATAAAAATTGGTTGCTTTACATAGATGCACCACAACAAATAATCAAATTATACACCAAAAATATAAGATAAAAATAATAAGTTGAAATAGTGATTTATCAATATACTTAAATTTTAAAGGGCAATCAAATTGCAACAGATAAAGCTTGATTAAAAATTAAGTACACAAAGTTAACAACATAAGCAAGTAACAAGATATAATTTTAAAATATGGTAAACTTAAAAATTGAACTAATAAAATAAATCACTTTGTGTTACAAGTTTATATTTTTTATCATAAAAGAGTTTTAAGTTGGAAATAAACAAGTGTATTCAAAATTTAAGATAGTATAATTATGTAGTCACTAAGAAAATTAATAAAATGACCATCCAAAATTAGTCTTTCTTATCTTTGGTACACCTTTGGCACCATGATAGGAACAGGTTGAAGGCTAAGATTATAGCGCCACACATGTTTCATGCTTTGGTATGAGGTGAGGAAGGTAGCCAATGAAAGTGTTTTATTGTCAAATGTTCAACAGGTTAGTCAACATAATATACTATTTGCACCATATATTAAATATACAAGCCAACAAATAAATTAAAATACAAGTTAGTATGTCACAAAAAAAAGTAGTAGATGATAGAATAAACAAGTGGATATAATGAGAGAAAGATTTAAGTTATTAGTCAATCTAACAAGCTTATAATTAATTACCTTAATATTAATGAGGTGCTGTTCAATCAACTACATTATGTCAAGCATACTGATCTATTTTATTTGTTAATTTTCAAGTTTTATGACATTGTAAAATATATAATATTACTACTACTATTACTACTACCATTACCACCACCGTCGTCTTCGGTGTTGGTGTTGGTGTAGGTGTCGTCATCATCATCATCATCACCACCACCACCACCACCACCACCACCACCACCACCATCATCATCATCATCATCATCATCATCATCATCATCATTATTATTATTATTATTATTAGACCATATTGCTAACTTTATGTACTTAATATTGTAATCAAGTTTATTTTGTTGCAATCTAATTGCCATTAGTAATGTCTGTATATTTTTAAATTAGTATTTAAACTTATTATACTTTTTATGTCATAACCTCATAAATTCTTACTCATTATTATCCCTTATGTTTATCTTATAAGAATTGTATATAATTTGACTATATGTTGTGGCACATCAATGTAAAGCAACTAATATTTATTCTAAATTAAATATTTCTTAAACATTTATCAAGTACTCCTTACTATAAATATGAATATCACTAGGAAATAAAGACATTATTTAATTGCAATTTATCTATTACAATCTAGCTAAAGAGACAAAAATAACTGAATTAGGGCATATTTTTCCTGCAGTCAAAAAACTCATGAAATCATAACAAAAGAAATACGCAATCCCTAAACTTGCAACATGTCTTTTTTATGGTAAAATAAACTCTTATGGAAAGGTTCGACTATAAAGAAAAAGGCTATCCCTACATCCAAAAAAACTTGCATTAATGAAATATAGGCCTACTCTCGTCTTCTTAAAAAGGAGCCTGATGTGCCCTGAAAATAACTCTGATGTGTTTTGTTGGGTTTTAATTGAGAAATTGACACCCAAATATTTCTGGTAGGTGTGTAATTAGGCCTTGCCTTTCTATCATCCTTTCGATGTTTATTAATATATTTTTAGCTTTTAGTAAAATTATCTGTCCCATTTGTTCCCTTCCCTCCCCCAGGTTGCACTACAATCTATATTATAGTTAATATATATTTAAAGCTTTCATTAAAATTATTTTCAACGTGAGTGTAAGGAGAGAAATACCTCTGCTTCACCCCTCCACCTTACTAGATGAGCCGCTGCAATAGATAATATACTTTTTGAATTTAATGTGTTTTAATTATATTTAAATGTAGACAGTGTTGTATGAGACCAAATTGCAGCACCAATGGCAAAATCAGAAACAAACAATAAAGTGCAGGGGTTTTTTTACAAAACAAACAGATTAAATATTTGTAGGTTTATATTAGGTCCATACAACAAACATGGTATATACCGGTAGAGCAATATTATTGAGGTTTTTAACTATAATTCAAGATGAACTAAGTGTATTACTTACCGTTTTTGCTGATAATTTGGATGTTGAGGATTGGCCTTTTTCATCCATTGTTGACATTCGACTAATTTTCATCTATTAGTTGAAGATCCAAATCAAGTTGATTTTTTTTTGTTTCACTAACCTGAGATTACAAAACCAAGAAAACAGAAGATATAAAATAAATTAAAATATTATGTATATGTGGAATAGTTTAGCTCAATATCTATATACTGAGTTTTGTAGTAAGTTTGTTCTGAAGGGTATTTTTTCCTACCAAAATTTTACTATAGAGTAGGATTCTGGCATAGGAAAAGACTAAAAACTGTCAAACTTTATACATCTTGGTATTATTTGATTCACAATCATCTTGGAAGTGTAATAATAACAATCAAATTTATTTAATAAAAGGTAGAACCCACTGACTCACTCTCTCACTCACTCATCACTGTATTTCCCCAACCGTTTGACCTAAAAACTTGAAATTTTTCGTAAAGGTTAATATTAGGCCCTAGGCAAGAAATAAGATTGACCTCTAAGGGGTAAAATAGAGGGGTTGAAAGTTTACAAAATTAATTTATATATATTTTAAACCAGCCGACAAAGTGTCTTGAAATTTAAAATGAAAGTTCCTTTCTAGAATTGGGTTAGATATTTTTAGGGTTTTTCAAATGTCATCCGCTAAGAGGGTGCGGAGGGGCAGAAATGTGTGTGACTCACTCATCCCCATAATTCCCCAACCGCTGGGCTTAGAAACTTTTAATTTTGTTTGGCAGGAAGGTATTAGAATTGCCCCATACAACCAGAAAAATCAAGAGTTGTTAATTTTATAATGTGGTTCTGGATAATGGAGGCCTATAATTTGAAAAAAAATTTAGATGAGTTAGAAAATTAAAATTTGGCAGAGAGGTAGAAAGACAGCTCCAGATAGCTTGATAAATCATAAAATTTGAAATTTCTAAGAGTGAATTGGAACGTGACACAGGCCACAGGCTAAAAACAGTAATGAATGTAAAAAATAAGAGTTAATTGAAAAAAAAGGGAATGGTGGTTCTAAATTTCAAAAAAAAAATAGTAAATAACTACTTCCCAGTCTTGTAGAAAGCTGAAATTCAACAGAAATCCACTCCAAATAAATATTAAGGACTGAAAATGTTAAATTTTTATTTGGGACTTTGGGAAACGAGGTAGAGGGGAACACACTTTTAGATGTGGTTGAAAATTTAAATTTGGCAGGAAGGTAGAAGGATAACTCTAGATAACCTATTTTGTCTTAAAATTTTAAATTTCTAAGTAGTTGTTTGAATAGAAAGGGGAAGGGGGTTTACAATTCCTAAACTAATAGAAACAACTACGTTTCCGTGTGGTATAAAACTGAAATTCGGCAAGAAGGTATAACAAACACTCCAAATAACCATTACCATGGAGAAAATATCGGGACATTAGGTAAAACAAACATTTTGAGTATGGTAGAAAATTTAAATTTGCTAGGAATGTAGAGGGATTACCGCAATAACAAAATAAATATTAAATATTTACTATTTATTTATTTTGCTTAAGGCAAGGAAAAAATCTAAATAAGATTCATTCACGATAGGTCTTTACCTGGATGACAGTTCAAAAATTATATGTTTAGGTTTTAGGTTACCAACACTTGTAAAAGAACACTGTTTTGTTATGAATGTTAAGTTTTTTAAGATTCTGACATGGCTGTGTCTTTGTTTTCTAAATTATTTCCTAATCCTAGGGTTATTCAATGTTTATAATAAACCTTTGAATAGGAGGAAACTGTCACAAACGAATACAAAACTTTAGCTCCACCGATAAAAGAGTATTAATGGCAAAGAGATACAAGTGAGCGTATACCCATTTGCTTGTAAGCAGATGAAGGTTTCTACAAACCGTATAGTAGTTTCAAGTCACCAGAGAGCAGCACTGAGTGGGAATTTAGTTGTATCCCTTTGCCATTATCTACTTTGGTGTATCTAGTTTGGATTTATGCACTTAACTCATTTTTCACTGAAATGTCACCTCTACCCCTTTCCTTTTAGGCACCTCATTATATTCATCGATATTATTTTATAAAGACTTAAACTATGGCTTGTTCAAATTTAAATTCTAAATTAAAGTAGTATTTGGAATAAGCCGGAATAGGCATCGTTATATAATAACTAGAAGTTTTTTTTAAACATAAATTTTGATATGTGACACCAATTGTTTTCTGGCGCCACTTGGGCGCTAGCGTCTGTAATGTCACTTGAATATTTTAGATTGACACATTTATCAACTAATTTTTGCTTGAAGTATTTAATTTAAATTGTCTGAATATTGTAGTTATTAGTAAAAGTAAACTCCCCTTTTGATAATGTTTCCTTATTTGATTATTATTTGAATTATATGTTAAAGTAACGTAAAATTTTGCCGATTGATTTAATTTAGACTTTATTATTTTCTAAATAATTTAATATAAATTACTGGTGGTATAACTAAGGTTTTTTCGTATGTTTTATTATTTATTATTAACGTCTTGTTAACATCTTTAGTCGTGTCGACATTAAATAGTCACGCGGGAGTTTGACTTGAGGTCTGCAAGCCAAACTCTTGTGTTCTTTGAAATATCTGTGTGATATTAAATTATAAATTTAACTTTCTAATTTATTCGGTCTGTATTCACTGTAATGAATCAGACAGTTTTGTAACTATTTAAAAGATGCCCATTAGGCTTTTTTTTTTGTAGTCGTATAAATATCTGGCTCGATATTTATTGAATAATGATTTGTTCTAATTTTCAACGTTTAAGGTTGTTCTGTCTATATTCACTGTTGTGAATCTGACATATTGTAGTTTGGTCGAGTAGCTGTCTCTTCCAGACTGGCCCAGTTGACTAAAGGATATGTTTCATGTTTCGAAACATTCTCATAATCGAACTGCGCTTAATTAATGATATGTTAATATGTATTTGATTTTCAACATACCTCCGATGGACTTATGAGGCCACGTACATTATTGTTTCAATTGTTGTTATCTTGAATAAACCATTCATATTGTTATTTAATTCTTGCTAATGTTTTAACTTTTTTATATCTTCTGTAGATTCCACCCACTTTCCTTTTAGTCTAGTGTGGCCGTAGCTAAGAGGTAGTAGAGTGGATAGTAACAGAGGAAATACATGGGCACACAAATGGATTGGAGAATGAATTAAGACTGCTCAGAGGGGAAAGGATAGTTATATATGCGGACGTCAATGCCAAATATAGATTGTAGCATAGTTGAACCACGGATTTAAGAGAAGAACGGGTAGAAAAGCTGATCATTGCCAATAACATTGAAATTGTAAATACGGAAAGCGAAAACACAACATTCTGCAATACAAGAGGGCACGAATTGAACATAGACATTACACTAGCAACGAATAATGTATATAGAGAAATAACTCAATGGAAAGTACTGGTCGAGGAGGTAACTTCGGACCACAGAATGATCAGATTTGAAGTCGACATAAATAAAGAAAGGAAATGAAACCGGGAGGGTAACGAGGAAAATGCAAAGATGAGATATAACCCAAGGAGGTACGACTGGGGGGAATTTGAGGAAAAGTTATTAAGGGCCTGGGAAAATATCCCAGAGGACAAGGAAAATGTAGGAGATGGCGGAAACGCTAGAAAAATGTATTAAAGGAGTTTGCGACACAATGCCCAAAACTAGAAGCCAACAAAAGGGTGGGGGATGGTGGACTCCCGAGCTGGCGCAAATGAAGACAGAGAAGATCCGGTTGACTAGGGCATGGATGAGAGCAAAGAAAAGACCAAATGGAGACCCGGAGGATACGAGAAGAATACGGATGAGATACGTAACAGTAAGAATGGCATATGCGAATAGAGTGCAACAAGAAAAGAAAAGGAAATGGGAAGAATTATTGGAAGAGGGACCAAGTGATCCTTGGGGTAAAGTATACAGGATATTGACCGGGAAAATGAAAGAGCGAACAGTACTGAACTCAATTAAAAAGGAAAATGCGGAATACACAGCCAACATAGAAGAAACGGTGGAAGTAATGCTGAATGCATTACTGCCTGACGAAAATCAAAGAGAGGAGGAATGTCACAGAGAGATAAGAAGACGGGCAGGTTGGGAAAGCCAAGTAGAGGACACGCATGACTTCACACTGGAAGAAATGGAGAAGGAGGCCAAGAGCCTTAAAAACAGAAAATCCCCGGGGATATACGGCGTAGGGGCAGAAATTGTTAAGAAAGTAGCGAAGTACTGTGAGGAGAGAGTACTAAAAATAACTAACAAAATGCTAGCCAGAGGAATTTTTCCCAGAATATGGAAAGTGGGAATGCTAAAGGTGTTCCTAAAGGGACCAGAGCTTGACATATCGAGTCTGAAATCTTATAGGCAAGTAACGCTATTGCCGGTAATGGTAAAACTGGGGGAGAAACTGATAGGAAAAAGAATAGATGAATACTTGAAAGCGCTAAATCACATGAAAGGGAAACAATATGGATTTATAAAAGGGAAAAGTACGACGGATGCCCTAATGAAACTTCAGGAAATAGTACAAAACGCGGAAACTAGATATGTAATGGGAATTTTCCTGGATGTAAGTGGGGCATTCGCTAACGCGTGGTGACCAAGAATTATAAACACACTCAGAGAACCAGGGTGCCCGAATAACCTAAGCAGAGTGGTGAGAAACTATTTCCAGGAAAGAAAAATAATATTAGAAATGGAAGGAGTAAAGAAACAATAGCTATCAACTTAAGGATGCCCGCAGGGATCAGTACTGGGTTCACTATTGTGGAATGTACAAATGTATGGGCTGATAAAGACTGAAATAGGAAGATGAGGGAGGATGCTAGCATACGCGGATGATATCCTAATATTAATAATGGCGGACAACCTGGTAGACTTGTAGAGAAGAGCGATAAGGAAAGTAGAAAACTGGAGTAGAGAGAACAAGCTGAATTTTCCCCCTGGTAAATCGGAAACTTGATGATGAAAGAGGAAATGAGAAGAGAGCCAATAGTTTACATTAATGGTGAAATGATAAGGTTTGAAGACCACGTAAAATACCTAGGTGAAACAATATCGCCAGGCCCTAGATTAGAAAAGCACATCAGTGAAACAGGAGAAAGAGTAATAGGAGCATTCATGGCACTAAAGAGAGTTGCAAGAACAAGATGGGGACTGGACTGTGGAGCGCTAAGAGAGAGAGTGTGAATAGCGGAAAGTATAATAACGTATTGGTGTGAATTCTGGAGCAGAGCTGCATTAAGAGGTAAAAGAAGAGCATATCTCAGAAACGCGCAAAGAAGAATACTGTTATCCGTGATAAAAGGATACAGAACCATATCACACAAGGCATGTCAGGTAATAGCGGGAGTAGTTCCACTAGATATAATAATAAAAGAAAAGATGAGAATGTGAAAGGACAAAGCAACAGGGATGGGGAAGGAGGAAAGTAAGAAGACAAGAAGAGAGGAAACTTTGCAAGAATGGCAAGAGGAATGGAAACAAGTAAATAAGAGTAGGGAAACTTTACAGTTTTACCCAAGCATGAGGGAGAGAATGAAGAAAAGAAACAAGGTAGGCAACCACTAATCCACGCAATACATTAGCGGACATGGTGATTTTAAAGCAAAGTTGAGAAGTTTCGGCCTAAGGCAGGAGAGTAAATGTGACCACTGTGAGGAAGAAGGAACAGCTGCACACATACTGATGGATTGTGCGAATTACGAAGACCTGAGAGGAAAATTAAAAGGAAAACTGGAATAAGAAGGACTGAGATGGAGAAAAGAAAACATGATCAGGAAGTTTGAGGACATGGTGAAATTAATGACGAAGATAGGAAAGAAGAAGAAAACAGACTAGTGACCAATCTGGAGAGGGATATGTAATAGGGAGAAGAAAATATCGGGATAAGAAGGCGATACACTGGTATCGGGGTGGATACCTCCTCATGGTCCTCGCTGGGCAACGTAGGGGCGGCGGGGCACCGGTGAGCCATAAACTCGCCTGTGTCATGCGGCCCCTGCGGCTAAACTCCACCTCCCCACGTGGTGAACACCCACTGTAGGGGGTCCTTCTACTCCCTCAAACAGGTGAAATAGTTTGAGGTTTTTTTTCTCAAGGTCGTCAGTACTTGGAGGTGGTTCACCTAGAGAAGTCAATGACTTGAATAGGTGTAGCTGGAAACGCCATTCCAACGGCAACATAAAAGAGTTATTCCTGTCCCAATTTTAAACCCTTAAACCTATCCTATTCCTACCCTTACAACTTCCTATACCAATATTCACAAGATACCACCATCATCTCTTGTATCCTTTTCCTATTTCTTTATTTCCTTTTGACTGTCTTCTCCGTCATCTTCTATTTCTCTCTTTCTGGGGTAGATCTCCGTCCACCGTTTATTTCAGCTGTGTTCTCACCCAACTGGCTTCCAAGCGAACCTTTCCCCACGCCGCTGGTGCTATCTTGCTTATCACTCTTCCATGTCCTATCTTCCCTACACTCTTAATTTTTCCCACTCTCCTACTATCCCATTACTCACGCTCCAGTTGCCTCTTCTATCTTCTTCTCATCCTAACTTCCTTCCTCCCACTCACCGAATCCCTCTTCTCCTCCTCTTCCTCCTCCTCCTCACCTCTTGCCTCCTTAAACCCTCTAAGTATCTTTCTCCCATTGGGAAATGCTATCTGTTATGACGTCCAGATGAACCCATTTCTCCTTGTTCCTTAAGACATTCCCCACTAGTTCCCCTTGGATCTGCACTTGATGATCCCGCCTTAACTCACCGTATTGCTTACACTCCAACACATTATGGTCCGGGGTTGCAACTACTCCGCACTCACACATATCTGTCTCCGCCAGTCCAAGTTTGTGTAGGGATTTCCTGTAAGGCCCTTTTCCTGACATGTACTGTACCAGCCCCGGCGACGGCTGCAAGTGATCCATTCTCATTTTCTCTATCACGTCGTTTAAGTATGATTGGGTTCGTCCTCCTTTTTCACTATTATCCCACCTCCACTGCCACGCATCTAACATGACCACGCGTATCCCATACTTTGTAGTAACTCCTGGCCTTGTAAGGTTCTCAACCTTTAATAGGTTTTCTTTTTTTAACCAATACCTGGCTGCTCTTTCTCTAATTAAAAGGTCTATTGGCATTTCCTCCAATATATCAGCTAGCGTATCTGTTGATGTTGTTCGATACGCCCCTGTTAGTCAAATGAACACACTCCTTTGTGTGTTCAGCACTCTCTCGAGATGTTTCTTGTACTTTATGTGCCCATGTGCTGGCCCCATACTCCATAATTGATCCCATCAGAGCCTGACAATACATTTTTATTGGCTTCAGTGGCAGCTTGAACCTATTTTGGCCGATGTTTAGTATCTTATTCATTATGCTCGTGGCCCTTTCACTGACCTGATCAATATTAATTTCCAAGTTTCTTTTCTCGTCTAGCGTTATCCCCAAATATCTATATGTCCTCACCCTTTCAATTTTCCTTCACTCTACTCTCACGATTGGGTCTCTCACCCCTACACTCCCTTTGAAGATCATATATTTCGTTTTGGTTATCGATATGTCCAGATTTACACTTCTACACCAATTATTAAAATAGTTGGTCACCCTACTTGCGTTGATCTGCAATTAAATTCTTGACTTTCCCCTCACAATTATCAGGATGTCATCTGCAAAGGCCACCACTGCCACGGTTTCAGCCAAGTCTTCTACCTCATATAATCCCTGTTCCAAACTACATCCTAGAAATTTGGACCACTTACAGACCCTTGTGGGCACCCCTTTGTCAAGATCCCCCATGGATTGATCCTCAGTTCTTCCCTCACATCTTTCCCAACTTTCTCTTTTCACTACCCTCATACCTACTTCAAACGCCGCTTTCTTCTCTCTGTAGATGTTTAACGGGTAGTTCTTCTCCTCTACCCCCTACACTTTTGGTAGTTGGTTCTCGCTTTCCTTGCTTCTTTTCTCATTTTTTCTAACCTCCTATTCCACGGCCTATTTCCTATCCTCGGATTTTCTACCATCAGGGGGATCGCCTGCCTCATATCTGCCTGGATAATCCTTGTCAGTTCTCTTAATTTCTCATTCACATCATCTCCTTCCCTCGTCACCTCCAGACTCACCTTCCACTGTCTTATTATTCCCCTTGCCGCTCTGTCTGACATTGTTACATCTATATTCGTGTTCGCCCCCCTTGTCCCCTCTAATGTCGGCGGGTTATCTCCTTGATTTAATACTATAAGCCGGTTCTCCACTATCAACACTTCTAGCGCCCTACCTCTTTCGTTTGGCCTTGGATGACGGTCCCTTCTATCCGCCCTTCTCCAATTATTACTGTTCCACAGGGGTGACCGGGCGTTCACATACGCAATGAACACTAGAGGCGTGTCTTCATAAACCCTAACCACTTCCTCCAACCTCTCTAGGTATTGCTCAATGGGGTTACGATACTGGAAGTACATATTCAACAATTCCAGCTTCATTTCCTCTGCCACCTTACTCACTTCGTGTAACACCATAACACTTCTCACTGCGTAAATTGCCCTACACTGATCTTATAGCTGTTTTCTTGCATCACGGATGATAAATAAAAACGTAGCAACTTGGCCATGACTCTCTAGCGTTAAAACTGACTCTTCCGTGTGCCTTCACGAAGTGCTTATATATGGTCTCCCATTCTATTTTTTCTTTTCTTCTTCTCATCAATTTGTTTATCAACCTCTCCAACTCCTCCTTTCCAGTCGGCAGATTCTTCGCTAGAAGCTGGATCCTGTCTACAAGTTCCGGCACCGGAAACGCCACATCCTGTCCATCCTTGTGCCCTATTCTTACCACGTGTCTTAGTGCCGTTTGTAATGTCGCCGGCTCCTCCAATCTTGATAATCTCAACGCATCCTCCCAATTGTTCTGAATTTCCTTCTTCCCCTTCCAATTTCTCTTCTTCCGTCACCCCTCCAACCTTCCGTCCATCTCCACCATCTATGTACCCTTCCTCAGCCTCTAGGGTATGTCCTCTTAACCAATTTATCCATTTCCTCCCCTTTTTATTCCCCTCCTCTTTCTCCTCTCTTTACACTCCAACACCACTCTTTCTTTACTTCTTCCTTGTCTTGGTAGTCCATTCCCCAATGATTGTCAGTATGCTACTCCCCATCTTGTTTTCCCCATATCTTTATCCTTTATACCATGCATACCTCCTATTCCTCTTTCATATACTTCTTCCTCCTCCTGTTTATTTCTCGACTCCTCCTCTAGTATTCCCTTTATCCCTTCATCTTCACTTATAACCCCAGGAGACTCTGTTATTCTTCGACTTTTTGCCCTCAGCCCTTTGTTGATTACCGGGTTCTGTATCTGCGATATCAACGTCGCCGCGGCCGCCGAGTCTCCTGTTGATCCCAGGTGTCCTTTCGAGAATTCATTGCCTGGACATGTATTACCGTCCCACGCATAAGTCGTGACCAGCAGTTCCCCACTAATATTTCTCCTTACCCTGCATGGGGACTCCTTTGACGCAAAGATGTTTAACCCATATTTCCCTCTTAGTACCTCACAGTCCGGAAATTTTCCCATTACTTCCCCTGGCCATAAAAACTCTATGTCCTTAACCACATTGTAGTCCTCCCGATGTTTCTCCAATGCCGTCTCTATTGCTTTTATCACTGGCATGTAGAAACGCTCCTCTTGTTTGTCCGCTCCCTTCACTTTTGTCCTTTCTCGCTATATTCCACCTGCTCCCATCATTTATAAATTTTGTTTTCGCTACCACCCTAGCAATCCTGATATAACCACCTTACAGTCCTTTAGTAATCTATAATCCTCATTATTCTCTTTGGCAACCCTCGAAAAATCCCTTCCTACCTCTCCCCCCATATCCTATAGCTTTCCAACTCCCGTAAGAGCATACGCATCTCTTGGTTAACATTCTGTCAATCCACTCCTCATTCCCCATCTGCCCATATAACTCTCTCCTTCCCTTATCTTCCGTATTCCCCAACTCCTTGAGCACATCCTCCATCAACTTTTCTGTGCCCGGGTGTACTATTACTCTTGCCGTCTCCCTCATCTCCTCTGCCTCCTCTCAATAGATTTTCCCCTCCTCGGTCAGTTTCACCATATTGGTGCTGTCTAATGGATGCCTCACTTTCCTACATTCTTCTACGAAGTCCTCTACACTTCCCTTGTCCTTCTCTTTCCACTACTTTATTCCTCTTGTTCGTTCCTTACTTTCCTGTTTCCCCCACGATGTCCCCTCAACGTTTCTTCCTACCTCCTATTCTTCATAACCCAGGGATTCTCTACAGCTGTCCAAAGGTTCCTCTTCTCCTCCCTTTCTTCCCTTCTTCCTTTTCTTCTTTTCCACTCTATCTGCTATTTCATCACATCCCTCTTGCTTCCCCCACCATCTCCCTTCTATTTTCCTTCCTTCTTCGTAATTCTCAAATCCAAGGCCCATCCTCCCTTGTGTTATCTTTGTGTCTTTGAGTATTGTCAGTTCCTCCGTCCTAGCAAAACAAAACCACAGTAGGACGTCCAAATAAATAATAACAAGGGGGCAGAAAAAGGGGCAATAGGAGTGAGCGGCTGGAGTTCTTGTTTTGAATGGCTGAGAATCGACATAAAAAACTCAGAACACGCAACTCACACCGGTTGCGGGAAGGATATATTGACGGTCGTCCTTAAAGAAAATTAAAGTAAATGTACCCACACAGAAAGAGATAAGGAGAACACACATATTATGACCTAAGGGTATTATTTCTATTCCAAACAGTAAAGAAAACTTGAAGTCTATTTGTTGTTCCCCTTCCTATTTTCTTCTCGAGTGTTTCACCCATCTACTTTATTTACTTGTTAATTCCTTTATTGCTTCAATTATCATTAACTAATAACTATCCATAGTTAGTTTTTTCCATTAACCTTCTCAATAGCATTTGATGGGTTTCACACTCTCTCTTATTCGGAAACTTACATGCCTCCTTCTTCCCTTCTTTCCATTTCTTACTGTGCACGGGATACAGACCTCTTTCCTTTCAGTCCTTTCTTTCGTGTCCTCCTTTAACGCACTTCGAACATTTGGCTTCGCTTCGGCAGTGCTTATTAATATGGCCTAAGTCTCCACACTAGTATCATCTAGACAATACCGTGTAGTCTTTGACCGAGACACTGTTGAACCGGACATATATTTTATCCCCTATCAGCAGCTTCCTCACCTCAGGACTGACCTCTACTACATAATTCACCGTCCTCCTATCCGTTGGTCCTAACTTGAATCTGGGGGTAAAACCCTTTTCAAAATTCTTTTGTTCAATCTTTCCCGTGTAGTTCTGCTTAAATATCGCACCCTTTAACTCTTCAACTGACATAACCACACTCACGTCATAGATGGTCATCATTGGGTTCCCTAACTTAGGCTTTTCACAAATTAGTTCCTCCTTTATCGCCTCATTCTTCATCATTTTCTCCGCTTCTTTCTTGTCCGCCGCTTCAACTATTAACATCTTTCCAGTTGGCCTTATATACTTGATCCTCACTTGGTCTGTCTTCGGATCAATATTCTTTTTCAAGTACTCCTCCATTCGTCCGGCATCTTTATTATTATTATTATTATTATTGTTTTGAGGCCCGTCGACACAGTGAGGTCATTAGGGCCTTTAAAATAAAATAAACA
>CABFWB010006603.1:0-15480 GCA_902151455.1 Timema bartmani
AAACAATACAAAACACGGAGTCCTTCCAGCTTAGCTATATCACCAACATGTTACATAGGGTAGCAAACAATACAAAACACAGAGTCCTGCCTCCCTCTTACTCACCTCAGTCCACCCCAGCTTAGCTATATTACTAACATGTCACACTGGGTAACAAACAATACAAAATAAATAATATTTATGGAAAGTAATGTTTAATGTGCAGACCATATAATGATTTAATCAGAATAATAAACGACCTTAAGAAGTGTCTGGTTGCTTAAAGTTGCAACTGGTCGGTTTACGAGCGCTACAAGCCAGCGAATTAGCTCTTATCTGAGCCATTATGTGTTGAGCTGAGCGAGCGAGCTCTTGATGAGCTGGTTCAGTGGCTAGAGGCAGTGGGATAACTAACACATCCTTGTTATCCATGGTCCGTGCGGCGTCGACCCTCTTGGTGATGGCGGCCACCACGCTAGGCGTCATCTTGGATATACTGCCAAGTGTTGCGACGAGTGAGTTACATTTTACAAATAACTTTCACTTTGAACATAAGGATTATTCACGGATAGATCTAAGAGGTGAAAAAAAGTTGTTATAACCCACACCGGTGTGCACGCGGTCTAGAGGTCAAGTTCATTTTGTTTGGTATGCCTGTGATGGGGGGAGGTCGATGTTCGAATTTATACCAGGTATTCTCAGAGATCTTTCCTTTTATGTTTATCCACTCTGTCCCTCTAATTTAATATGTGTGTACATTTCTTCTCTCGTTGCAAGTGTGGGTATATTTAATTTCACTTCTACCTTCCTCATCCCTTACACATTAGCGTATTACCCGAAAGAATAGTGAGGTGTGAAGGAAAATAAAGGTTGTTTAAGACAAAGTGCACTCGCATTAGCATGAAGAGGGGATGAGGTAGAGCCACAGTGACAAATCACAATTTCCTCCCACCCAGCCCCTAAGTGCGCCCAACATATATTCAAACTTTGATCTCTTGTCTCAGGCCATTCACTCTATAGTGAGAATGACGCTTTAAGCGGCTTGACCCCCGAGGCAGGCGATGGTGTATGTACTTTGTGTACTATGTACACGTATACTATCCATGCGGACACTCTACATATTTACACTAATGGGTCAAAGGTTTGGGGAGGTAGAATTTACCAGAAATATACCCGCATTTTTATAGAGAGAGTGAAAGACCAATTAAGTAAAACATTTATTAGTACACACGGCTAAATTCGAACATAGAATTCCCCGTCACCTGGCGAGCCAATCTATTGTGAGACTGGCACCCTAGAACACGTGACTATCGGTGCGGATAACTGTTTAAATGGACCCTAAAGGAAATAGTAGATAGCTTCTTCGGGGAAGTATAACAAGGAAGTAAAGCAATGCGTAAACATTAAGTAAATAGGACTTGATTAATTTGGCATGAATTTATTGAAAGAGCCGCCTATTTGAAGGGTAATATTCTCACACTTTTAGATTTCTTGTGGGAATGTCGGTTCTGAAACTTCAAGAACACTAAAACAATCCACAGTAATTATCTTAGAATGTTCAGTAGTGACCGTGTTAAAAAATTATTTTGTTTGTTCGAGGAAGGTTAGATCTATGTTTCTAAACATTCACTTAGATATTACAGCTGCGACATTGTATGTGAAACTTCAGAGAAAATAATGTAACGCTACCTTTTAACATAAATTTTGACAACTATCAAAATCAAAAATATGAGGGTTTTTTTTATATTAAAGGAACAAGTTGATAAATTTTTTTAGCACCACGTCTTACTACCCGTTTGGGTTATACACTTATATACGAATTATGTGATTAGTTTTAGGGGTGAGGAAGATTATATTAGAGGAAGTGTACCCTTATTTGTGTCGAGGGAGAGTAGGAAAACATTTAGGAAAAACTATCCTCAGTACACCCAACCGAGATTAGAACCTCGATCTCCCCGTCATCGGCAGTCAGGTCTACTGCAAAAGTAGTGTCTTAGACCAGGCGGCCACCGAAGAGGGTTTTGATACATTTTGACTCTATTAATTATCTTTTTGATTAGGGGGATTTCTAGACGTCTGCAACGCATCTCAGTGTTCCGATAAGCGGGCCCCTTCATGGTTCCAGCTCCACGGAATTACTGTAATTAGAACTATGGATCACGGCATTATATGAATCATCATTTATCTTTAGAGTAAGGCCAACGTTTTACGGAACAATGGGTTGGTACGGCTGACTTATTCCCCAACATAAAATAAGGGTATTTTTCATTGGAGGCGTTGAGGTGTGTCAGCCAGCGGAAATGTTCACATTGCATGTCTCTAGAAGTTATTTGATGGTTTATTTTAATTATCATTGAAGATGAGGGTGTGAATAATGTGTAATATAGTATTACAAATATGTCAAGAGACCCGCTTCGGTGGTCGCATGGTCTAAGGCGCTACTCTCGCAAGAGACTACACTGCCGATTACGGAGAGATCGTGGTTTGATCCCACTCAGGTGTACTGAGGGTGGTTTCGCTTAAATTGTTTCCCGAAATCTCCACGCAAATGCGCGTACACTTTCTCTAAACTCAACCTTCCTCATCCCTAAAACCATTAGCGTAATTACTACATAAGCGTATAACCCGAACGGGTAGTAAGACGCGGTGCCAAAATATATATGTCATGAACATTTTGCGCATTTGGCCTGAAAAATAGTTTCAATTTTTTGAAAAGTAAAAATTTATTCTTATTCTATTTTTAAAGACTAATAAACAATTACACGCCCTTCCGTTACATGAGTGTTGGAAAAACTCCAACTTGTGTGGAAAACGAATACCTCCAATTTATAAAACGCAAAAATAAAATAAAATTTAGATCAGGGTGAAAGTTTTATTTTTGCTTTGAATTGGTACGAAAGACAACAATGGTGATTTCCTATTCTCTCTCCAACCTAATGCAAGTGAATGTTCTGAGTTACCCTTTTATTATAGTTTTATTACATACACGGTGAAGGGTATAATCAACCAGCTTATATTAATAATTGGTGGATAGATTTTTTAAATACATATATATTTTAAGGTGTAAAGCCAAAACCACTAAACTTAGAGCGATTACATTTTGAGGGCATAAGCTCAATACTATTAAAATAGATTTTCCAAAGTTTCAGTAGCATTCTATACTCATATTCGCTTGACTTAGCTTTTCAACAGTTGCCTTTGAACATGGTTGACTACAGTAAAAGGGTTGACCGGGTACTATCCAAGTTCTTCCGACAACATATTTTTAGATCTTATAATCTCCTCTTCGTGATATTTCTTAGGTTGATTTTTTTTCATATTTGTCTTAAACTTTTATCTATCTTAATTTGCGCCTGATTCGTACCGGTGGACACGCGAGCTAATGCGTCAGCCTCATCTGGTCTAGTTTTTCAATGCTGAGGTCAAGGTTTAAGTCCCAACCAGGTGTAATAACAGTGGTTTTTTATTAATGGTTTCCCACTCTCTCCCAAAGCTAATGTGGGAACACTCCCTCTAGATTTTATCCTCCCCATCTGTATTCCATAGTGTAACTGTGCGAGTTACGCCCGTAAGGGAGGTATAATCCGAAGCAAGAGCAGTTATTTAACGGATAAGTCCATGTAGTAGCGATAAGGAGGATAATTGGAGAAAATACACCCACATTAGTGTGTAGAAGGGATTAAAACACAGTAATAAATGACATAGGGAAAACTCATTCCTTGGTGCACCCAGCCGGGATTCGAACTCAAACTCCTAATTAATGGCAATACAAGCTATTACAAGCCTGACGCATCATAAACACCAGTAATAGTAATAATAATATATAGTAACTCAACCAAGAGATTTATTCAACTGCAATCAATTAGGCACAAAAACTACATAAAATCTTTGTGAGATGTAGGTAAAAGCACGCGTGGAATATTAGCAGGGCGCTGAAATCACGTTTGGAGACCATTTAAAACATCAATTAAAACCAAAGAGTAATGTTACATATTTACGTCTCCATTAAGGGCGTTCTGTTTTGTCCAAATAAACCAATTAGTTAAGTGCGAGGTTTAAGTAAGGCTAGAAAGAATTTCTTTCTAGTGGGACGTTGAAATTAAAGTGTTAATTTTATAATCACACACTTTGGCCATTGTGTCACATTAGTAACGTAATATAATATGTTGAATGTATTTTAGCTTATAAAGCCTAATGTTGAAGTAACAATGTAATCACATAAGAGTCCTTGCCTAGTATTGAAGTAACACTGTTAGAACAAAGAGCAGAGTTGCTCCGTATTGAAGTAACAATGTTAAGACAAAGAGCAGAGTTCTTGCCTCGTATTGAAGTAACATTGCTAGAACAAAGAGCAGAGTTGCCCCGTAATGAAGTAACAATGGTAAGACAAAGAGCAGAGTTCTTGCCTCGTATTGAAGTAACATTGCTAGAACAAAGAGCAGAGTTCTTGCATCGTATCAAAGTAACATCGTTAGAACAAAGAGCAGAGTTCTGGCCTCGTATTGAAGCAACAATATTATAACAAAGAGCAGAGTTCTCTCCTTGTATTGAAGTAACAATGTTAGAACAAAGAGCAGAGTTCTTGCCTCGTATTGAAGCAACAATGTTAGAGCATAGATTGAGTTCTTGCTTCGCAGTAAAGTAATCAAACTAAGAGAGAACAATATCCCAACGGTATAAAATCCCGTCCTATGAATCAGAGCCCACTACTCCCTTCACTCTACTTTAATAGTTAATATGCATTTGTGATGCATCACGACCATAGCATAAATACTAATATTATTTTAGCCAGTGTATTAGATAAAGGCAGGACCCAGGAAACTTATAATCTATTTGGGTGCCCTTTGCCACTCCGCTATGGCCACAGCCTGAATTATTATTTTATGAGGATAATAATATATTCCTAAAAACATGGCCACACTGCTCCCAGTGAAATTAATTAATTAGTAGGTCATGTCAGCAGACCTTTTACAACTGCACTTAATTGGAGTTATGTAATCATAATGTAACTAGTTCCTGAATTTATTGCTAGGGCGTGCTCGCTACAATCGGTGTTGCTTTCCTCAGCCAGGGAAATATTTTTCCCAACCATTTAAAGATTAGTCGAGGTGATGCGAGGAAGGAAATGAAAACTACTTGAGTTTGGACCTCATTTTGTTTCAACGTCTCGGTTAATTTTTTCCTGGATAGTGTTCCACTCTCAAGCACGCAAATGCGAATACATTTCTTTTAAAATGTTAACCTCCTTATTCCTAATCTTTAAGTGTAAATATGCAAATAGCTATAGCGTATAGTATAGCGCGTCTCAAATAAATAAACTTCATACACAAATATTAAGGATTAGCGGTCAAAACACACGAGACTGACTCGGGAGAGTTACTGACTAATCAATTTATCATGAAACATAAGCCAGGTTGGTGGAACACTTGACTAAGTAGACTATGATTATATTTGAACGAGCATGATTCTGTAGCTATTCAGTAAAATACTACACCAGACACTTTATAGCTCGTACTTTAACACAACATATTTTAGAGTAACAGGGGAAGGTTTATACGTGTTCTTATGTTCAATGAATCAGAGTTAGGTTAAATCTTTATCACAAGACGTAAGTTTTATATGTATTGATACAGACTGTTTACATAGGAAACTAGTTCAGACCTACCATTGCACCAAAGATGTGGGTTTGTTAAGAAGATTTACCCAAGGTTTGGGTGAGGGTTAAGGGAGCGATTTGACCCCCAGAGCCCAAGTAATTATGATAAAATCTTAGAACGTGTGAAGTACAGCCACTAAAATTCTCAATCGGGAAAAAAAGCACATAACTCAAAGCTTCGATACTTTGTATGGCTCCCGCTCCTCCGTACATTTCTGGGTCCGCAACTAACGCGCGCCATTTGTTTATTGTTTTTAGCCAAGAGTTCTCCTCAGAAACAGATGGACCAATCCGAAGTGGACTTCAGAATCTGGTTGGAATCTCAACGAACAGGTGAAGCCTTTGAGAAATTGAAATTGTTATTTATTTTTATACCATTACCAAAATAATGTTAAAGACCATTGACTTAAAATATAAGGACCGATAAAATATTTATTACTCTTAGACAATGGCTCAATAGCATACTTATTACTCCTTAATTACACATCAAATATAAATCTATCAGAACCAGCATGTAAAGGAATCGGCAACATTTCCACTTTGAGGCGCTGGAGAAACCAATTTTGAAAATAAACACACATAATACAATGTTTAGTGTATACTCCCGTAAGTCACTAGCCTACTGATTTTTTTTAATTACGTACGAATATCTCTCTACCATGATCGCAAGCTCTCCCATCCCAGCTGGCAGGTGACCTCAAAGGAAAGGATGTGGGCCTATATACCTCACGACTATGAAGTTGGCCCCCATACTTTTTTTTTTGTTACAGATTGTTTTTCAGAAAGTTTAGTTTGTTACGTTATGCCAGGCCCACAAATGATATGTTTACACTTCAAGGTAGCCCCGCCCACTTTTAAGAATTGAAGTTTTTATGGTTTTGATCGTTTGTTCCGGATTATTCTGCAAAAAAAAATCATAAAAAAATCCTTTGTTCCGCATTCGTTCTTGCACAAACGTGACGTGAACTGGGTCATATTTTGTTTACTGGCGAGGGGCGAACTTCACGATAACTCCCTTCCCTTCCTTTCCACTCGCTAGCTTTTAAAAATCCGTGTTTTTATGATTGCAATAATTTGTTCTTTGTTTTTTCTGGACTGTTCCGCAAACCTTTTTGTTCATTCCATTTCAATAGGCCCACAAATTATACGTATACATTGAGGGTTGGGGCAACTTAAAGGTGGTAGCCCTCTCACTTTAAAAATCTAACATTGTTATGGTTGCGACCATTTGTTTTTCGTTTGTCCCACAAAAAGTTTAGTTTGTTCCGTTTTTATAGCCCTACAAATTATACGCTTACATTGGAGGGGCCAACTTAACGGTGCCTCCACCGATGTTTTCTTTTAAAGATTGACATTTTTATGGGTGAGATGGTTTATTCATAGTTTGTTTCGGATTGTTCCACAAAAAGTTTCGTTTGTTCCAAATTTGTTCTGGCCTGAACGTGAAGTTAAGTTGTGACAGTATCGACAAAGAAAGAAGTTATTTTTTATAAAAGTTATCATTTATTTGAAACTATGAGGATCTACTTTTAACTTTTCTATGAAATTTTAAGTGATTTTGTGAAAAATAAAATAAAATAAAATGTAAAGATTATTTAGACATTAAAAATGTAAAAGAAGAACTAAAAACATAGGTCTACTATTATTATAATATAACATTATCTAATATTAATATAATATAACATTAAAGTTTAAACATTTTGACTTTTCAGTAAATTTTCATCCACACTTCGTACCTGAACACTATTCAATGACCATGGTATTAAAAAATCTATGCCAATTTACTGAAGCGATTATATCATAGCAATAAGTTGTGAAACGTTCAAGATTTTACACACATTATATTTAATAGAAATTGGTAGTACTAATTTGACTTGCGTATTTTTAACAGTGAATCAAAAACAAGAAAATATTTTAAATGTTTGCATTTTATTCAATTTTTACTTTTTAATCTAATAAATATTCATTCTATATTGTTTTTATGCAGAATACTTCGGTAGGCCTATAAAACTTTTTTTATTTAAATTTGATCATAAAAATATTTCGAAGAAAATCATTTTTCGATTAATAAAAGAAGATACCATAAAATATATACTGTACTCTGAACTCTGAATAATCTAATTTCATATCCAAATACATGTATTAAACATATTTTCAGATAAATGTGTAAAATAAATGTATAAAATTTCTGAATCTCAATTTTTAAAATTTTAAATACAAAACATTTTTCATACTCAATCAGTGGCAAATTTTTATTTAGCAATTTTTCAAGTATAGTGTTTATTCTGAACATGGCTGCCCTTAGCAGACGTGGGGCCCTGGGCAAACTTAGTTTGTGGGGCCCCCAGTTATCAGCCTCACCACCTCAATCCCCCAATAAAATAATAATTAAAAAACTTAATTTTTGTTTAATGTTGTTATAGTTTTTTTGCACCTATATACCAATTTTCAGCCGTATAAGGCATCAAGAAATGCCCTTAAATGTAATAATGCTAGACGCCGTGTTTTATAAGGATTGATTTTCCCTCATCTTAGTTCGCTCTTCTTCCCCAAATAATTGTATCTGTATTTAAGGTACAAAGAACAATTGTGCCAAGTTTGAATTAAATCAACTAATGTGTTCAGAAGTTATTGTGTTACAAATCCACCACAGACGTAAACAAATGAAAATTGGTTGAGATAAAACGGAAAACTAGCTTCATTTGTTTGCTAAATCCCCACGATTATCTTTTTATTTAGTTTTACACGCTGACAATGTTTGCTATACAGGTAACCTCTATACAAGCACGCAAACAAAAATTTCCTACCCCAACTTGTTTTTTACCCCTCTGTTAACTAAAAAAGTGTGGGATCCCTAAAATCGTGGGGCCCTGTGCGGCACACCCCTAAGAGTTTGATTGATCTGTATAAATCACTTTCTTCGTCGAGAAGAAAATGAAACTTCTTCGTAAGTGTTTGTAGACCAAGTCTTAGAATTGGAACAATGTTAACAATGGATTCATAGTCAACCCTACAACTCGTCAAATGTAATAGTAGCAAACAAAAGGAGGGTGCGCTGACGATGTGTGAGGATAGCCCAATACTGACATAACCGGCGGTAGGTAAGATCGTAAGTAATTGTCGGCAATTTGACTACTGCCCAAGAAGACGAAAGCCAATATTGGAGCTTTGGCTGACGCCAGACTGGACCAATGATACGCCGCGTATTTTCTGCAACGGATATTCCATCGTTGTTTGAATCGGACACACTACAGGGAAAGATCCGCGGCGTATCTTCTGCGCAGTGTAGATTGGAGACCAATGATACGCCGCGTATTTTCTGCAACGGATATTCCACCGTTGTTTGAATCGGACACACTACAGTGAAAGATCCGCGGCGTATCTTCTGCGCAGTGTAGATTGGACAACAATCAATTCAATCACTTCTCTGACATTCTACTGGATGGTCACTATAGGCGTTGCAAATGATTTGCGTATGAGGCGGTACAGCCAGATGGAAGAAAGAGGAAGCATTGGATTCATTCACTAAATATCAGAAGATTATCTATTGGGCAGTTTCATTGCCCCGTGTCAGAGAGAATGATGCTTGCATCGGTTACTTACAGGTGCTCGTGGTGAGGGGGTTGGAGCTTTTTAGTTACAGACCTAGAGACTGCCCTGGGCCATGACGTCCAGTGGGTGCTGTGCAAGCCCGGCTGACTGCAAGTGTACTAGCACGTATCGGTAGTATAGTGAACTAAGAAGTTACGAGGACATTTTTTTTTTTGTATTATCCCATGTCTCGAAAAACCTTTGAGATGAGCTCCTAATGTTAGTGAAAGAATATGTAGCCTCCTTTATTATATCTAATAAGAGAAGCGTACAATACAAGATAAGAATAGCAGATACAACCAGAGTGAATTGGTATGGTCTAAAAGGACAATAGTTTGCTCTCAGAAACACGCAGTTCACAGTTGTGGAAAAAGCCAACTGAAGTTAATTTTAATCCTCTACAACAATGGAAACGATATGTTGATTAGGGATGTCCCTCATTCGATTGCCTCATGGAGCCTGTACACACTTTAACTTACATATCAGGGACTAATCAAGAAGGACGAAAGCAATATAAAAGTAAATATATATTTAATAGTTGATATTAATATTTGAGAACAAAGAGCATAATAAACGTAAACAATATATTTAATATGAAAAAGTTACAGCCTATCTTGCAAATCTTGCATCCATATATGTTGTATAGAATAACTCAAGCATAATCTAATTTCCCCTAATATAAATTATAGATACGTAAGCCTTTGGTCAACTAGTTTTCAAACAAACTATTCTCAAAACCTAACTAGTAGATTATACTATTTTCATATCAGGTTATACAGCCTAAATGTGCACTGCGCACATGGCAACGTGAGCGAAACATAACCAGAAATATTATTTACAATTCCCTTCAAATAACGAGATTAAACTAATACATAAATGTAGCCCTGAACGTAAATAACACCTAATACACCTAATATCATGTATTCAAAGAATTAGCATTCTTAATATACAATTCGACATTAAGCTTCCTAATAAAGACTATATGTATATTTTTTAAATAAAAGGATAATTGCCGCTACGTTACTTTACTATAGCCCCAAATATAATAAACAATTACATTAGAATAGGTTCACATCAGAACTTAAAAAACTTGTCCTACAAATTAGGTGTAGAAGTAGATGAACCTTGTGAATCATAGTATAGAGAGTAAAGTAGCATTCTTTTAAGTATTAGCAGTTTTTGACTATATGAAATACAAAAAAATATTTATTTTTTATATTACGAGCATCTTTAACAATTCTAAATAAAGAATTATTCATATTTTATTTTACGAGAGCAAATGTTTTAGGCCTGAATATAATTTTAAAATATTAATAAATTATACGTTGAAAATAGACTTTGTGCTTACACTTTTAATGAAAGGTGTAGCTCAGACGCTACCACCTTTTTACTAGTTGAAAATTCCCAAGAGTGAAACTAAAGGCCACTCTAGCATCATTATATACGGCTCGCACAAGGGGCGGTAAGGAAAACAGGAAAAGGCGGTTGAGGGAAAGTAGGAGGGGAAACACCTGACGAACAATATGCGCCACGTACAACCAACGCGTGACGTCACGGAACTTCAAATCTCCCGCAGCAAGTAGAATGTTCATTGTTCTACGACTTTCGGGATCATCGTAGAAAGTCTCCGAAGCTGGTCACGGGTTCGAATAGTAGGCAGGCCCACTAGCAGTGGTCTGAAGTCGTTTCGTGGTTCAGTTCGGCGGTGTATGTTGGTGCAGCCGGACATGTCTAATCATGGTGCATGGGTAAGAACAGCCAGTTGGGTAAAATGAGACAGTTTAGGGGAAATTGGAGTTTTATACCTGCTAATTTAGTCGACATTTTCTAGCAATACTTTCTTGTAGCTAAGTATTACGCTACAAATATATTAAAAAGAATGACACAAATATTAGGTAAGCATTGTGCTGGTAGGAATGCTCGGGTAAACTACTATCCGGCCGAAAGAAAATCCGTCGGTGTCGTGCCAAACACTTAAAAATACGTAGTTACAATGTGACCGATTCTCCAACCAACGGATTATCGGCCGGCCGAAACCAAACAGACGCTCATGCCGACGTAATGACGCAGTATGTTCGATGGACTGACGGATCTTCCGTTCAATGTGAGGCAATACAGGGTTTTATAAATAAATAAATAAATGTATCAGCGTTCTGTCGTCGAAAACACGCGACGCATCTTCAGGCCAGTGTGGCGCTAGACTAGTAATAGGAAGTGAGAGTTGTAAAAATACATTCCTTGACTATCAGCTTTATGGCATGCATTAAGGTGTAGATAGGGGTTTTCCCTGTTTCTGTTCTTTCTGATTTGCCTGTTCTATTTTATTGCTGTATTCCACATGATGAGCGGATAAGAGACCGGATTGTCCAAACTCTGGACATATACTGTCGAATGTTTTAAGATTGCTAAGTGAGTGAAGTAAGCGCGCCACCCCCGATGTGGTACCCCTTTCGACTCTGCGCCTTGTGCATCTGCACAGGTCACACACCCCAAAAGTCGTCGCTGCTGACACAAGTTTATTTAGCGTTTGTAAGAAAGCTAAGAATGAACCAACTAAAATATATAATGTACAATAATATGGAACAAACTAAAAACAAAAAGTTACAAAAACATAAATATTTATTTATTTTATAATTTGAATAGTTCTGTTTGTAATTTATTTGAAGTGTTTAACGTGCATTTTCTGAACCGACTGATTATTATATCAGTACACGAGAATTTCTAGCAAGCGAGAAAGAAAGGGTCAACCAATTTTGCCGGGAAAGGTATTTTCATTTACCTTCCAGGGTTATTTAAATGCCAAAATCGACATGGCGCCGACGGCTTTACTTCCTCTTCAAAGGAAGTTTTGCTATGGATTTACTCTCTCAAGAAAAATCCGTCAACCAAAGATGGGTTTTAACCCACAAACATCGGGTCCTGTGGTGAGTACTTTACCCCAAGACCACCATGGTGAACTTTTTTTTATAGAGATGTGGTGGGGGAAAGGAGTTTAAATATGGATATAAAAATATATTAATTTTAAGACCATCAACATGAAACAAATATTTTGAAAAGCAATCTAGAACAAAATAAGGCTAAACGTGAATATTTGAACGAGTTGACAGACAAAAAATGTTCGAGTATTTATAGAAGGAGAGACCTACATAAAAATAAATATATATGATTATGAGGTTTTACAAAAAGAATTTAAACGAACGTTTCCAGAAAAATCCGAAACGTTCTTAGAACAAGCGATTGCAGTGACCTCTGGTTTTAAAATGTGTGTGTATGAGGAGGGTGGGGTTAATATACAGAGCTGCCAAAACCCACTCCTAGTGTAAATATAGCATATGTCCAAAAAGGAATTAGCGGATTTTTGTGGCGGAAACATCCCGGACAAACGAGTTCAATCATAAAACATGAATTTTTAAAAAGGTGGGGTGCTCCATTTCCAACTCCAATATAAACATATCTGCTGGCCTATTAAAACAGAACAAACTAAAATTTGGTCGGATCATTCTGGAACAAACTATTCCAATTATAAAAACATAGATTTTTAAAAGTGTGTGTGTGTGTGTGTGTACGAAAGAGAGGGGGAGGGAGGTCTACCGTGAAATTGATCCCCACCAGTAAACAAAGTGTCACAAGTTCAGTTCACGTTCATGAAAGAACAATCAAAGATGTTTGAGGAACAATCCAGAAAAAATTAAGAACAAACAATCTCAATCATTAAAATGTCAATTTTAAAAGTGGGGGCTACCATGAAGTTCCACCCCCTCCCCCCGTCCCCAATGTAACTATATAATTTGTTGGCCTATCATAACGGAATGAAAATTTTTGATTTTAAAAAAATGAGGGGGCCAACGGACGTAAAGTTATACCTTTACTTCCCTCAGTTAAACTGTTGTATTAATGGTTTATAGCGGTTAGATATGGAAATATTTTTTTAAATCTCAATTTATCGTAAAGATTTTTAGCTTAATGGATCGAGTGTTCTTGGAATTTTTTTATTCGTTCAACGGCGCTACCAGTCGGGGTAGAACTGCAGCCTAGCAGATATATTAACCACTCCATCTAGCTTGGACATTTACTGAGGCTCTAATAATAAAATTCCCGTCGCTAATAACTACTGATAACTGTTATTAATGCTGTCAAGTTTAAATTGTGTTTATAAATACTTAGTTAACATAAATTTACTTGTGCGTTAGCATGCTTGACGCAGACTCACGAGGCCACGATGTCATACCTGACCAAGTGCAAAGTGGTGGTGTTTCTATTTTCTCCACAATGCGGTTTCTCATTCTTTATGCATGATATGAAGACTAATATATTCATTTTGACTCCTTAGGTTAAACAATAGACATTACTATCAGCATGCCTTGTAATTGCCCTTTTAACGGACAAGACAAACATCTCAGACATACAGAGAACTTACGTCACGTAGGCCCCTTCAACGTGTATGTTACTGTGAATGTGTTGAATTTGTTATTTTGTAAATTTACCAGTGAAGGTACATATTCACCGAAATCAATGATATTTTATAACAAATAATAGAATTTATAAACATTTACCAGTTATTTTAGGGTAAACAGAGTGTACATACTGTTACAAAATTGTAACGACTCGCTTATGGCGTTGAAATGGTTCAATTTCTCGTTTCTGTTGTCATGAGTGATATTGTGTGCCGTATTGGAAGTAATTTAATTTACTTGAAGATTATTATAAAGTTTTATTTACGAATGTTGGATTGATATGCCACCTCTGTATATTTAAATGCATATTCATATGCCAGGCGATTAATGTTTTACAAAGACTCATAGTCAACACTCACGCGCGTTACTCTGATAAAATCTGCTGAAAAACTGGGGGGAGCTGTAGGGCCGGAAAAGCGTCCCAACATATGTTTTTATGTCTTTGTGCCCTCTAACACTCTAGACATTAGGCCAGTTTCATAGTCAGGTTGAGTACACCTCAAGTGCGGCGCTACACCAAATATAAGACTACACGTACCTGGACCAGAATGAAATGGGCCAATTTCGCATATGAAACTGGCCCAATCCATTCTGATCGAGGTAGGTGTCGCATCACACTTGAGTCGTACCCAGTCTGACCATGAAACTGTACCAAAGACGCTCTACCAATCAAAAGGGCCCAAAAGTACTAACGCCTGTGTAGCTATCTTTTTGGAAGACAGCTGCGCGAAATTTTGGAAAAATGGCTCTGAGACTAACCACGTGTGTGAACGTGGGCGTCGCTCGAAATAATAAAATTTAAACTAGCGAAATATTCAAATTTCCTACTTAAATTGACTTACTTTAAAAGGTTGAATTTAACATTGAAATAAATAATATTTTGAAACAAAATATTAGTTTCCAATGAAAAGGGGGGGACCTTCATAATTATAATATTTTAGAAAAAGTTTTGCGAATTGCATAACATGTTGGTCTTGTTTGCTGTATATTTAATGACGGGTTTAAGAGTAGTTTGTCATTTGGTCGAATACAAGACTAGTACTAATTATTGTACTGATAAAATAATCCAAAACCTACCTTGCTCTTCTAGTTTTAAAGTTTTATGGTGGTAAAACTAGCTAGAATGATTGTCTACCCATCTAAATTGCTCACTGAATGTTTCTCGACTTTGCTACGGGACTCAATATGCCAGACGGGAGCTTACCACGATATATGATTTAAATTAGGTTTATCACTTACCGTAACCGTTATAAAGTCTATAACGAACTATTAAGAGGGTTATATAGTTTTAAAAAACTTTAGCTTTAAAGCCATAAAGTTGTTACTTCGACAAACTTGGTATATGCACTATAATTTTCTATGACTATAAAATGTAAGGGTTCGGCCAATGACCAGCAAAGCTCGACAAAATACAATAACATCTAGTGGCGTATTTTGTAACAAGTTAAATAGTTGACTGCTAAAATTAAATTTCACATTAGTTATTTATTAATTTGATCAAATGTATTGTTCCATAGGAACCATATATTATTATTATTATTACGAAAAGATGGCTAATGAGAGTTTATCTTATAGGTATTGAATACTACGTAGAGGCATCTAGGGGAAATTATATTTTCATTATTGGGTTGCTATTCCCAAAATTTAGACTTTGTAAAGTCAAAACTTTACTATTTTGATATGAAAGTTACAATTGTGTTTGATATTAATGCCTGCATTAATTAAAATAACAAATTCAAGTAAAAACCAGGGCCACGCTTAGAGGTGTGCAAACGGTGCGGTCGCACAGGGCAACGCGAT
>CABFWB010006603.1:15894-31745 GCA_902151455.1 Timema bartmani
GGGGGGGGGGGGGGGGGGGGGCCGCGCTTGCTTAGTTCACAGAGGGGAAAAAACAAGATAGGGTGGAAAATTTTTGCGTGCACGCCCGTATAAAAAGTAGGCTCCCTGTATAGGCGATCTAGAAAATATGGTCAGAGTGTAAAAACAAATAAAAACATAATCATGTGGTTTGATTTATCGAACAAGGGAAGCGAGTTGTCCGTTTTAACTGTACCGATTTGTATTTGTCTTTCTTTTTTATTTGTCTGTGGTGGATATGTCTCATTATAGCTTTTGAATGCAGTGGCCGATTTAATTCAAACCTAGCAAACACGCACACGCACACACACACACACACACACACACACACACAAAAGGGAGAAATAGCGACAGGCCCCCGAAGCCCGCTCTACCGCGTGTGAGAGCCGACTCTACTACTGTTCTTTCCATAATTTGCAACTAAGCTAAACTAGGTATGGGTTCTATGTGTGTGGGTCAGGTTGAAACCTAAGCACTTTACGATGCGTTATAGTCCGAAAGAAAGATATGACTAGTAGAGTAGGGTGGGGCAACTCCAAGCAGACTGAAGAAGAAATAATTCAGTTGTTATTTGTGTCTTCACACAGATCAAGTTTGTTGGGGAAGAAAATATAACTAAGGATTGGGGATAAACTATAAACTCTTATATGTATACATACATGACTTCTAGCATTATTATTACTTGCATGTATTTATCTTTTAGGGCATTTCCTGATAACGTATGCGGCTGAAAACTAGTATATAGGTGCAAAATACTTTGATAACATTAAAAAAAATTAAGTTTTTTTTTATTATTTTGGGGGGGATTGGGTTGTGAGGCAAATAACCGGGGGATCCACAAACGAAAATTGTCCAGAGTCCCAAGTATGCTAAGGGCAGCCCTAGTAAAAACCATAAGTATAAAATCAAAGTTTTTTTTAACCATGCAATGAGTTTTAACTCTGTATTTTAGATGGGTCCAACCCCGAGTTACCAAAAAAGAGGCGGCGTCCGAAGCACAAAAAGTTCCAGTTGAAGGAACTCACAGTGCTAGTCCCTGCCGACGCGGGTCCCGTTGAGACAATCATCGACCAGATCCTCCAAGGCGAACAAAATGGAAGAGAGATACGGACCAAAGACGGCCGCCTGGTTGCATACGTCGACGGCATCGTGCAGAGATTCAACAAGAAAGCGCATGAGGCCCACCAGAAGAAACTCAAGCGGCGAGGCAAGATGCCCAAGGGGAAATCTTCTAGTAATAAAAGGCTGGAGGGAGAGAATAGTTATCCTCACGGTAGTACCCACACGATGACCACTAGTCACGAATACTACACGTTCGGTACACAACAATACCCGTTACAAACCAAAGAGGAGACGTCCAAGCAACAATATGACCAAATGCCGCTAATGATGAACAGTCAATACCAAGCACCGGAGTCTAAATTGTCGTCCACGGAATTTCACAACGCACAAATTGTCGTCCACGGAATTTCACAACGCGCAGAAGCCACCAAAACCATTGTTCGACCCTCAACTTAAAAATATAGGTGACCACGAGAAGCTATCAATCCCTCCGAAAAAATACGAAAACACAGAATTTGGTAAAGAGGAAAAAGATAAAACTGATAATGCAATGATCAGCAAAGAAAGTTACAAATCAAACAATGTAAGCGTTTACGATGTGACAAAGCCCAATATAGTCCGAATCATAAAAAAGGATAGTATTCCTGAGCTTACGTGGAAGAACGATCTAGACATACATCTAGAAAATTTGGAGGGGTTCATGATGAACCAGTTTGTTGAGTATAGTGAACCAGAAGAGAAGGACGTGACTGGGTCAGCGGAATCCGGACAATTTTCTCCCAAAGAAGATATGGAAAACAATTTGGATCCAAACATGGGAAGAAAAGATGTACCCGCAAACCAATCAGAATATTTGATAAACAAGCCACAGTATGACTCAGAAAACGTACTACGCAGAGAACATCAAGTGCAACAATTAAATAATAAAAGAATAAACATTCAAAATAAAATTAGTGCAAAACAAATGTTTTCAAAACACAATGAAAATCTTGTAGATATACACGAATTAGATCAAGACCAAAATGTTGAGTACTTGTCCACAAGTCCTAAATTAAATGAAGGAAGTGCAAGCGCCATGATTTCAAGCGAAGAAAAAGTCACAAGCAGCTTCCTTGGCAGCTACGGACTTAAGCCTAATATTAAAAAAATCGATTTAGACAGAGTTGAAACAAAATCTATGAACGAAAATAGAGAGTATGAAGGAAGCGATGAAAGCAAAGATCCTGACAAAGAAACTGAAAGCCTCGAAAATCCTAATGAGACTGACAAAGATATTGTTACTATTCCTGTAAATGTGAATGCACTGCCTCACATTGGAAAGGTCCAAACACCGAGCAAACAAAAGGAGAAAACCACTTTAACAGAAACCCTTCCAGAGAATGATATAGTTCATGTATCTAATATCCGTGAACACCCACCATTAATTCCGGCAAAGGATATAGGTTATTTTAAAGAAGAGCGTGGCAGGTTGACTTATAAAAATGTACAGTCAGAAAATAAACCCATGTATTTTTCAAAATCCGATGGAAATCATAACAACACTAAAATAGAGTTATCAAATATAAAATTGCAAATGCCCGGTAAAATCAAGAGTCCAATAGCACATCAATTTGGAAAAGCTTCCCAAAGCATAAATACATTTTTAGATAACGACAAAGAAAATTACAAATTTAAAAAATCCACATTAACTAATCCAGGGCTTCATAAAACACTAACCTCATACAAGAACAAACATAAACGTACTATGCTACGCCAGCCTTCTAGATGGGAGGACGATTCTTCACCAGATTTTAAGAAGTCTAGTCATAGCTTAGAAAAAGAAGAATTGTCAACTGAGGAGCTTGATAAGCATCAAAACATTGAATTGGTTGAGCTACAGAATTTAATCCAAGAACCCGAGTATGAAAATAGCCAGAACGCAAACCACATAGGTACTGATGAGCAATTTCTACATAAAGAAAATAAGTACGACAATACACTTAGTAATTTCGGACGGCCATCCACACACGAATTATATACCCACATTCCCGAAATATTTCATACAGGCGATAGCAGCGGACCTAAAGGGAGAGAAACACAATTAATAAGAGAACTAGCACAGTATCCAAAGAAAACAATTGGTGGAGAAGGTACCAAGACTAGCGAAAAGGGAAAGTTGTTATTTAATTCCTACGACAAAGATCCATTTGACAATAACTTTGCATCCCCTGATTTCAAAGGGCAAATCGAAGCGATGCAAGACAAATTTGAAACAACTCCATTAAGTGAAGAAAGATATGATAAATCTGATGGAATGGCATTGCAATTTCAAGCTGCTATTGATTCATCCGACGGATATAGCAAACCTTCACAGGTTGATTTCACGGCGAGGAGCAAAGGAACACAATGGCCTACTAAACTTGTGAATCTAGAAAGCCATATAGACGACTTCGAGTCCGAAAGTGCCAGCAGCGAAAGTCTAGAAAAGAAGCCTAGAGAACAAGTCAAAAAGAAACAGAGAGAAAGCGATATAGAAGACAAGCAAACAAATGAAACCACTGAACTCCAAAATTTTGTCCATGCACATAATATACGCGAATATAACAACGACGAAAAGACTATTGAACACAATACGAAGATTAAGACAACTCATGAGGATATTTATTCAAATCAAAAACATATAGGTAATAAAGTACCTGTTATAATATGGGCGCAAAAATCAATAGACACTGTTGAACCTAAAAAAACCTATGTAGATGTAATACCCAAAGAGGACATATTCGACAGAAATATAAACGTCAACGAACTAAAAGTGAAGCAGAATGAAGGAAAGGCTAGAATACCTGTAAACATATTTTACAAAAATAAACCCAAAAGCAATGCAGGGACGAAAACGTTGTTAAGTAAAATATATGAACATTATAACGGTGACAAGCTACAAGCCAGCTTCAAGCACAAGGAAATTGAAGATAAAGTAGCAAAAACACATAAAAATGAATATAGCTTAGCTAATTATACAACAGTTAATATCAACAAAAATGAGCCAAAGCAAAATGCAGTTGTTAAAGAAAGTGAGAGCATAGAATCTGTTGAATCTAAAAAAATGTATAATGAACCTATTATATTAACCCAACAATATATATCAAAGAAAACAGATTCAAGTGAATTAACAGAAACCAATACCAGGCATAACATATTATATAATAATGATAACGATGGGATCTCTGGAATAAAGACAGAGTACACAAGAAGATTAATGCCAATCTCACCTTTTTCCTATAGTGAAGAAGTTAAATATCGAAGTGAGGGCGAAAACACTAAAATAATAACAAACAAAAAAGATGCCGGTAATGGATTAGATATAAAGCCCGAACCCATTATCAAATACAAGAAAGAGGATAAAGGGTTTTACGGAATTAAAACCGATTTTGTTAGGCGGCTGTTGCCATCCGAAAGTGATGTATTAGAAAACAATTATGGCTCTAAAATTGTAAACCGAAACGAGGGGAAAGTTAATGCTGAATTCAATAAAGATACTATAATATCTCCTGAAAATGTAGGAGGTGGGAGTGATGTTAAAAAAACACCAAAAACAAGCATTTATCCTAAAATATTATATAACAATGAGAATGATGGCATTTCTGGAGTAAAGACAGAATACACGAGAAGATTAATGCCGTCCTCAAGTTTGTCCGGCAAAGAAGAAGTGAAATATCGAAATGAAAACGAAAATAGAATAATATCCAAAGAAATGGATGGCGAGAATGAATCAAGATACAACACCCGAACCCAAAATCAAATATAAGAAAGAGAATAAAGGTTTTTCTATAGTTAAAACTGATTTTGTCAGGCGGTTGTTGCCATCCGATATCGACACGTTAGAAAATAAAGATAAATCTACTATTGCAGACAGAAATTATTCTGAATCCAATATTGTTACCGAAGTATTTCCTGAAAATGAAATAGGTGCAAGTGATAGTAAACTAACACCAAAAACCAATATAAACCCTCAAATATTTTATACCAGTGAAAACAATGGACTTTCTGGAGTAAAGACTGAATACACGAGAAGATTAATGCCAATGGCTGCTTTGTCTGAGAATGAAGAAGTAAGTATGAAAAGTGATAACAAAACAAGAAGGAAACTATCCAAAGAAACAGATGAAGGTAATGAAATAAAAATAAAAACCAAAACCCTAATAAAATACAAGAAAGAAGATAGAGGGTTTTCTAGCATTAAAACTGATTTTGTAAGGCGGCTGTTGCCATTCGAAAGTGATGTATTAGAGCAAAAAGATAAATATAAAAATGCAGACAAAAATGGGGGAGAAAGATACTCTGAAGCCAAAATGGATACTAATGTTATTCCTGAAAATGAAGGAAGCGCAAGAAAGGTTAAACCGTACTCACAAGCAGACACTAGACCTAATATAGTATATAACAATGAGAACGACGTAATTTCTGGAGTGAAAACAGAATACACGAGAAGATTAATGCCAATCTCATCTTTGTCTGACACTAAGGAAATAGAATATCGAAGTAAAAATGAAGACGGCAGTAACAAAACAGACGACGAAAAGAGAGTTGATATAAAACCCGAATCACAAATAAAAAACGAAGCTAAAGAGTTTTTTGGAATTAAAAATGATTTTGTCATGCGGTTGTTGCCATCCGAGAGAAACACATTAGAAAGTAATAATACATCTAATATTATAAACAAAAATAAAGGTAAAAGAAATTCTGAATCCAATATAGACACAAATATTTCTTCTAAAAATGAAGGAGAGTCTAGGAAAGAATTTCCGTCATTACAAGCAAACACTAGACCTAGGATAGTCTATACCAATGAGAACGATGGAATTTCTGGAGTGAAGACAGAATACACCAGAAGGTTTATGCCACTCTCAGCTCAATACAAAAACGAAACAGTAGGAATTCGAACTGGTGACGAAAACAACGAAATAAATATCCAGCAAAAAGCATGATCAACATGGATTGGATATAGGACCTGAAACGCATATCAAATACGAGAATGAAGATGAAGGTTTTTCTGGCATTAAAACTGATTTTGTTAGACGGCTGTTGCCATCTGATAGGGATATATTAGAAAGAAAAAATAAATATAATATTACAGACAGAAATAACGGGAAAAGTGATTCTGAATCCAATAAAGATGCAAATATTTCTTCTAAAAATGAAGAAGAATCAAGGACTGGATATTCGACATTACAAACAAACAATATACCTCAGATATTATATAACAATAAAAATGATGGAATTTCGGGAGTAAAGACAGAATATACCAGAAGATTTATGCCAATCTCAGCTTTGTCTGACAATAAGAATATAGAATATCGAAGTGAAAATAAAAACAGTAGCAATGAACTGGATGGCGAAAACGGATTGGCTATAAAACCTGAGTCACAAATAAAATACGAAAAAGAAGATAAAGAGTTTTTTGGGATTAAAAATGATTTTGTCATGCGGTTGTTGCCATCCGAGAGAAACACATTAGAAAGTAATAATACATCTAATATTACAGATAAAAAAATAAAGGGAAAAGAAATTCTGGATCCAATATGAAGACAAATGTTTCTTCTGGAAGTGAAGGAGAATCTAGGAAAGAATTTCCGTCATTACAAACAAACACTAGACCTAGGATACTATATACCAATGAGAACGAAGGAATTTTTGCTGTGAAGACAGAATACACCAGAAGGTTTATGCCAATCTCAACTCAGTCCAAAAACGAAAAAGTAGGAATTCGAACTGATGACAAAAACCACAAAATAATATCCAGAAGAAAGCCTGATCAACATGGATTGAATAAAAGTCCTGAAACACATATCAAATACGAGGATGAAGATAAAGGTTTTTCTGGCATTAAAACTGATTTTGTTAGGCGGCTGTTACCATCAGATAGGGATATATTAGAAAGCAAAAATAAATCAGAAATTTCAGATAGATCTGAAGAGGATAAAGTTTTTGGGGTAATAAATGAATCAGCAGTAAGGCTAAACCAAGAACTTCTTAACAAGTCTAAAAAGTTTAAAACTAATGTAACAGCTTTAAAATATGAAAACAAATTAAACCAAGAGGTTAGTTCTGACACTATCAATGCAACATCTAAAATAAATGGTGTTCTTGCTATGCAACTAATGCAAGAAAAACAAGGAAATGATAAAGAATGTGAAGAAAATATAAATAAAATTAAAACAATGTCAAGTAATAATGAAATCGTAAACACAAACAAGGACAAATTTTCCGAGATAAAAGTACTCGACTCACCGCAAACATCGTACTCTGACGAGAAAAACGGATTCGTTGGAACTAAAAACAATCATGTAAAACGATTGATGACAAAAGGTGAGGACGAACAAAAAATGTACAACAACGACGTAGAAGAAAATATAAATGACAAAAATACCAAAAATGGAGCCCAGTTTTCTCCGCAGCTTAAGGAAGAAACGTCAGATGTCCATGTTGTTATTGCTGCACAAAGAATGCAATCTATTCAGGAAGGCCAATCATATAACTCCAATATATTTGAGACTAGAGATAAACAAAAAGAAACCTTTAGCACTAAAGATGTTTCCGGTGATGGTGCTGAATATATTGAAGAGTTGGCGGTGCCTAGACACAAAAGCAAAGGAAAAAATGCTCAAAGGGGGAAAATGGTGATACCTAAACAGGTAACAAATAACACACACATAACGAAACAAAATCGCTACAACAAAGACGACTCTGAATCTGGATTTTCTGCGGTAAAATCAGATTACCTACAAGAGTTAGAACCTTATAAAAACAAAATTGTCAGTGAAATTAGTAAGAACGAACGCTTTAGAAGCAAATTAGACAAATACGATGTAGCTCTTGAAGATCAAGATTTGTTTATGCCTAGTGCTTCTTCGTACGAAAGCTTGTATAAACGAAACGGCGCTATTACCAATAAACATAATATTCAAAATAATAGATTAAAAAATATAAGCAGCCACAAAGAAGTAACGAACAGAATATTATTTAATGAATACAAAAACAATATAAATTCTGCGAATACAATAGATATAATATTCCCCACCACACAACTAAAGAATTCGTACACTAAATCGGGAAAACTCAATTATGACAATGTTACGTTTCGATACAAAACCGGAACGGAAGATGAAACCAAGGACGACCTTTTACATTCTGTAGACAACAGTAAGATGTTATTTAAACCGATAACGGTTCGGATGCTTCAGATAGAAAACAATAATTCATTATGGGTGAATACTAATGTCACAAATGATGCAGAAATTAAGCAAAGGTTGAGAAGTGACAACGGGACCATTGTTTCAACTGTGCATTCAAATACCACAGAAGAACCCAACAACAAAATAAATACACATACACCCTTAGTTAAAGTAGTCCCTCTAGAAGAAAAAGTAAACATTTCGTTTGTAAACGAGGGGACTACCGATAAGGCAGTGCCATCAATACCAAAAACAGATTTTGAAACTGAAAGAAGCACCAAAGAACAAATTAACAGGACAAAAAATAATCACACGGCGAAAGGCGTTACCAATACTACAGTTAACAAAACTGAAATCAAACCTTCAATCACCTACATTGTTAAAAACGAGGCAATAAAATCTGCACAAGTGAGTGACCAAACAACCTACATGGAGTCAAAAAGCCCGCAACAAAATGTTACGTTAAGTCTGAATATCGGTGGCATAGAAAGACACTTAAAGCTAAGCAGGCCCACAAAATATACTTTTTTTAGAGAGGAAATAATACACCCTTCGTTGGATGAATACAATAGCACAAGAGAAGACAATACGAACAACAGACATTTCAGCCCCAATGATAAAAACCCAAAAATGCAGGGCGTTGTTGACGCAGAACTGAGTGGAAAACCTTTGGAGTCATTGCACGAAGAGCAAATATTGTCCCAGGTAGACAATAACAACTATGAAGCACTCAAACCATTTAAGTTGTTTGGCACGGAGGATAAGATTGTTGCCCATATTATAAAAGATACGGAAGCGGTACGAATAGATGACTTGGTAATACCAATCAAGGGCGCTTACAAGGAAGGCATTTATCTACAAAACCCAGTACAGTTGAAAGACAAAGCAAACAATACTTTGTACAGGCACGAGTTCACCGACAACGCTATGAACGAACAACTGAATGTACTTCCGAATAATTTCAGTGACAACACACAGGAAACAATTACACACGAAACAGATAATTCGGTAAAAAACGAAGCGAGCATGATTAGTAAGACCGAACCCACCGTTCATCCAAAGCAGCGGTTCCATCCGAACGAATTCGATAGCAATGAAGATTCTTCGTCTGAGAAATACAAGGTCAAATCTAGCAAAGAAGAAGAAATTGAGATATTGGGAGGTGATCAGTTTCCAAATAAAGTTGATAAGGACGAGGAAGACTTGCCAGGAGTCCTCATGCCTGACAGCAAAAATGTCCTGAAACTGAAGATCATACGTGTCCCACCTTCTGCCCTGAAAGGAAGACATATTAAGGACGTCCAGGGCCAAAACCTTGGTGCTCCCATCAATTTACACGTAAAGCTGCCTCGCGATGAGAAAATGGGAAGGTGAGTTTAGTTTTGACAGTTTAAATTACAGAGGAATCAACGAATCACATCAACAGCTCTTTGCATATGCGATGTATTAACATTCCCTCAATTTGTAGTTTCTGTTTACCCTAAAGGATAGAAAGCTTACCTTGCTTGGTTCCACTATGGTGAAACTTACAAGCCAGGGGAACGGTGTCAAGGTAAGACCGATACATTTCAGGGCAAACATAATTTAGTCTTTCAAAATTATTTAACGAACCATTAAAAATGTATTATTGAAATCTCATTAATACGATCTAGTGCCAGTACTGGCTACCCACACAATAAACCATCTAATGTAAGGGGAAAATATTAAGAGTGTGTATTTTAAGGAGATGTAGCAAAATTCACGTCGAGGGACGGTAGAAAATAGAAGCGTGTGAAAATCATAATGCAGTAAATAGGTATCACACCCCCAGCTCAGGCATGTTAACCCCTCACTCAGTCCAGCCACGATGATTAAAATGGTTTTATCTTTCTCAGATATTTGACGTTGCCAGAAGCACTCAAGAGGGGCGTGCTCAAGGTGATTGGAGGCAAGGGTCAAACCGGGGGGCTCGGTCCGCTGTCCGACGTACCCGTCGTGTTCAAGCACTGGAACAGAATGTTGGACGACCCCACTGACAAGAATAAGAAGAAGAAAATTAAGAAAAGGGGCCACAAGCAAAGGAATCAACAGAGGCGAAGGATCGCCGTAAGACAGTCTTTATAGAGGCACAAGAGAGGATACGACTATGTTCCTGTTCGTTTTCCCTAGGTCCGACTATGTTCTTGAACTGGTCAAATATCCCGACCAAAACAAATCAAGATTCAATCCAGCCAGCTCCACCAAGATTATTACGTCGGACACTTTTATTCACGCACATTTAAGTCAAAGAGTCTCTCGTTTTGCGAGTGATAGTTTTACACTTTTAAAGAAAGCAAAATGTGTGTATCTGAGTGGGCGATAAAGTCAAACAGTTTAAGGGTGTAATTTGATTGCTATCACAAGGCTGTGTCTGAATAGTTTAAAGGATTCAGCAGTCGTCACCTTGATAAATAAACATTTTCTACGCATTTTCTATGACTGTACAAGATTATTCGGACTGTTAAGGTCCCATAAACATGCAAAAAGCCGTAAAGTTGTTTATTCATAGTCAGAGTCCGTAAAAGATCAACTTTGTAGTAACAGATCATTGTGTAAACTCAGTCCCAATCCGTAAGTCCATGGTTAGTAGCATTCCGTAGAAGTTGGATAAACTTTAATTTTTTAAAGAACTTTCATTGCGGATATCTAAGGAAATTCAATCAGAGATAGACAAATAAATTAACATCGATATGCGAATCGATATGAAAACATAAATGATGGTAAAGAACCCAATTGCCATTTGTTTAAATGTATCCATCGTATTTTCATTTATCTATTTTTAATATCAATTCATAGAAAATCTTAATATATATTAGGTTATTTTAACTAAAATCACTAAACAAAACAAAAATAAAAATATCAGTCTTTATTGCAAACATTGTCTGAAAGTCACTAATGCCAACCTATTTGGATATAATTAGTATTTGCTTAGTTATACTAGATTATCAATAAAAAGTATTATCAAACGATTGTAATAATACTTCACTAAGGATTACTGTATAATTGGAGTTTCATTGAAAGATCAAAATAATTAAAAGTATTATGTTTTGCGGCTGTGGCAACAACAAGCAACAAGAGATATTATAATACGAGTGCATGAAATAATAAATTAAAAATTATTATATTAAATCTTGTATCTCGTTATAATTGGCCACCAAATTAGGTCTAAATAAGAGTGTTTTAATAACTGAGAGAAAAAGCCATACAAAAATTAGTTTTAAAATAAAACTTTTTATTATGTAAGCGCGCATGAACACAACCGAAGACAGTTTGTATGACGTCATGAGCCATCCTTGTTTCGGCTGATTCTCCATCTTGATGTTAAAAAGAACGCAGCATTTTAGAAGCTCTTGTTCGAAAAGCAAAGTGAACTAGAGACGCCACTTCCACAAAAAATAAACATCTATATAGTTATTTTAATTAGTTTGTGTTTCAATAATGTTAAAAAAAATTAAAGGGAAAAAAGGTGTTGTAAAAGTTTTGACTAACAATAATACTTAGCAGCGCGTCTTACTACCCGTCCGGGTTATACGCTTAAGTACTAATTACTCTGATGGGTTAGGAATGGGGAAAGTTGAATATAGAGGAAGTGAACCCACATTTGCGCGAAGGGAGAGTGGAAAACCATTTAGGAAAAACCAGCCCAATTCACCAGAGAGATACTCGAACCTCGATCTACCCGTCCTCGGCAAACTAGCTAAACACAGAACTTGCGCGTCAGCTAACTACACCACAGAGGCGGGGTTTTTTGACTAACCAAAGTATTTAAAAAATAACTCAACATATGGTCTTGCAGATCATATGGTTTGGCGAATGGATTGATGCTAACTTTTCCTAGCTGTCACCACTGTCCATACCTATGGAGAGAGTGTGCGAAATTAAAAGTGGTAAGGACTGTAACCACACGGAGTTTAAGGAAGTATAACGAGACTTAACATTTCTTACGACTGCAGTGCTGCTAACTACCGACAGTTTTAGAAACTATTTCTATTGCCATCAATAATAATTTGCCGTTTTGAAAGTGATCGTTTTCAAACTACCACCATTTTATTTATTTAATTCATCACTATCAATAGGATCTACTTTCATTTGATATTAAAAGAAGAGCATTTTATCGTCTTCTCTTTTAACGTGATAATGATTGCCAAACCCTTCCTTCACCTCTGACAAGACGTGTAATGAGCACAGCTCTTCAATTTATGTAATGCCAGTCCTCCACCGTGGTTCGGATCCCACGTTAAATTGTAGGTCCTCCATTTCATCTCACAATCAACCTACCATTACACATTAGCGTAAGTGCATATAACCTGAACGGGTAGTAAGACGTGGTGCTAATAATACTACTACTACTACTACTANCCCTCCACCGTGGTTCGGATCCCACGTTAAATTGTAGGTCCTCCATTTCATCTCACAATCAACCTACCATTACACATTAGCGTAAGTGCATATAACCTGAACGGGTAGTAAGACGTGGTGCTAATACTACTACTACTACTACTACTACTACTACTAATAATAATAATAATAATAACGTGATTAAAATTTTAGATAATTATTTTATAAATGTTTTAATTACAAATCTATATGCGCTTATTTTCATAAGACATTGTTCCTGAGTTGTGTGCACAGTTTGTTCTAAAGTCCCAGTCTTAAAATTTATTAAGGTGGGTTACACAAAGCTATATTTTTATTGCCTTACAAATAGAATTTTAGAATAGCTAAAAATACTTTTCTTTACAAATAATGACTTAAAAGTCACTAATGTCAACCCTTGTAGAAATCATTTTTATTTGCTTCGTAAACCTAAATAGTTATTCAAAAGAGTTGGCTAAAGATTCCAATATTAATAGTTATTTAAGGATTAATGTATTATTGTATTATTCATGATAAAATGAAAGAACAAAAAATATTAATAAAACTATCATGTATTTTGTTTTGCGGTTGTGGCAACAAGATATATCATAATGCATGAGATAATAAATTAAAAAGTATTATAGTCACACTTATTACTTCTTATAACTGGACCTCGTAAATCATAATTCATAATATACCAATAAATACACGATTTTTACTTTCTCCCGACCCCTAGTCAAAAAAATCGAACTCGAGATTTTGATAAATGTCGACGTTTCATGACCCCCTGAAATCGAAAAAGTAGTTTTAGCGATGCCGTCTGTCTGTATCTCGTCCTAGAGCCGAAACAATTTTACCGATAGGGCTAAAACTTGCTGTCTAAGGTTTTCATATGGTATCCCCGAGATGTTTTTGGAATTAGACATCTAACACTAAAATTTCTTAGTTCTTAATAATTTACTGAAGGGCAAAAAGAGAAAAAAAATCAATTTTCTCAAAATCCGTAATTTTCATTTTTAAATAAAAACGACTTTGAGGGTACTTACTTTACATCAGCAGATATCTCCAATTTTGATTCTGTCTCCGTAACTATTTGAGATACAGAGTAATCACAGTAAAGATGTACAGTAGTACAGTAATATTAAATATAAAACTAATTTGTTTGAAAAATATTTTTATAAAATCAATATTTTCTTAGCTATATTTTATTTTATTTACATCTTTGCAAATGAATTTGATTGTTATGCTTTTTGGTGGACATAGATGCTCCTCTTTTCTCAATGTTTGTATAACAGTGTATATTAATACATTTTTTATGCTCTTTGTTGCAGTGCTTTTGCAACAGTGTATATTATTTATTTTCAAAAATTATAGGAGTTTTTAGTAAATATATATTTTAAGATTAAAGAGAGAAAAAGTCTGTGCGGTGCACCGTACCATTTATTTTATAATTTAGCTTCAAAATAAAAAGGTTTTATTTTGTAAGAGCATGAGCACGAGTTGTATGACGTCATCAACCCCCCTCATTTTGTCCAGTTAACCATATTTATTTAAGAAGTCAAGGCGACCTTTTAGAAGTTCTTATTTTTCATTTTTAAGTGAACTACATAAGCCATACCCAAAAATAAAAAAAAAAGGACGGTTATTTTCATAATTTCATGTGTCGATAATGTAAAAAAAATTAAGAAAAAATTTAAAAACAAAGTTTTCTGTGAAAGTTTGGACTGTCAAAAGTGACAGATGCTGAACATACGAGCTTACAGATCACAGGCTATGGTTTGGTGTATGGATACATCAAAGTAGATCTTGTAACTTTACCTAGCTGTCAGATAATTTGTCCATCTTTAGCCCAAAGGACGTGAAATTTTAGCGACAACAAACCAAAAGTTTAAAATAAATTAAAACACCGATTGTTTTTAAATCCTCTTATTTGTTTTGATAGACGCTGATAGATGCTTATTAGCACAGTTTCTAAGAAGAGCGATAGGTAGCAGCCCTATAGTCACAAGGAACGTTATGTATCATTCACGTCTATATAGCTTACACTGATATAATTTGTCGACCTCGGGGGTCATGGGGTAGAGTGCTCGCCTCAGGACTTAATGTTCGTGGGTTCAAACCCACCTGGGATTCACGGATTTCTCTTGAGCGATAACAATCCGTAGCACAACTTCCTGCGGAGAGGAAGTAAGCCTAAAACCATCGGTCCCATGTCGATTGTGACACGTAAATTAACCCTGGAAGTTATGTGAAAATACCTTTACCGGGAAAATTGGTAGGCCCTTTCGCGCTCGCTCATATAAATTCTCCTGTGCTGATATAATTAATCAGTTCATAAAGTGCACGTTGAAAATCTCAAACAAATAAAAAATAAATAACACATAGTTTGATCATTATTGAACTGATTGTATATTTAAAATTGTTTTTATTTATATTTCTGGTAGTTATTATAACATATGAACATTGATACCCTTTCTGTGTGTAAATGAAAATGATAATCTGTTTTTATTCCTGGTTTCTTAGGTTTTAAAGTAGTGGGGCCAATAAGCCGTCTGTTCATTCGGCACACTTAAGAGAAATCTCACGATGGAAACATTTCAAAACCGTACTTGAAATTATCATTGACTATTAATTTTTTTTAAAACACATCGTGGTCAAATAGTCTAAGGCGTCACACTTTCGAAATAGACTTTACCAATGACAATATCAGAATTTAAGTTTTCCTAAATGGATTTTTACTCTCCCTCCACGCAAATATAGGCACACTTCTCCTTAATTCAATCTTGCTCATACCTAACACATTAGCGTATGTAGCACATATACGTTTAACCACGGTGCAAAAAAAAAATTAGAGTTAAATTAAAAAGCTATTGCTCAAACAAAGTGTCTAGCAAAACTAAGTTTTAAAATTCCCTGACATTTGCAGGTTTTCCAGAACCAATTTCCAACTTTTCCAGCCATGATAGGCCTATATATAAATATTAATAACATTATTTTACTAAGATCGCAACTTAATGCAATAATATTTTTCGACACATATTATATATTTTGTGACGTTCTTGAATTGATTGTGAGATAATTGGTATTTATAGCCCCGTGATCGAGCGCCAATTGCAACGTTACGGTATTATTGAGATTTAACTGTCCCGCGATTGGGAGCCAATTAAAACGTTCTTGAATGGTTGT
>CABFWB010006604.1:8015-26292 GCA_902151455.1 Timema bartmani
ATATATATATATATATATATAATAGTATTCTGGTACGAAATAAAACCTTAATGATTGGGATTATTACTAAAATCAGGGTTTAGTAGATACCGTACTTTCTACAAGCCTATAACCTAAATTATAATTTTAACGTAAGACTTATACACAAAGTATGTAATTTAAACAAATGTAATACAGTTTTTAGCTACCTTTTTTCATTAAGATATCAAATTTTCAACATAATATATTTTCTGAAAACAATATACAAGATATGAGCCAACTTTTTTTAATGGTAATATAATAATATTTCTACAAGCCTATAACCTAAGTGATAGTTTGAATGTATTGTAACTACACAAAGTTTGTCATTCAAACAAATGTAATCAAGTTTTAAGATACCTTATTCATTATATTTATCGAACTTTCAATATAATATGATTTCTGAAACCAATATACAAACGAATAACCAACTTTAAATATAAGTGTAGTCTTGGCAGACTGTAAGCAACATTGACAATAATTACATATTTAAATATGTTAAAGATTTTATTTGTATTTTTACGTGAATACGTCTTTAAATTTGCTACCATACGGGGGCAATCCAAAAAACCTAATGATAACAAAATCGGGGGGTACAATTTGGTGTTGTAGTTTCGAATCTTTCGTCTACATCTAAAATTAAATTATACCACTGGATAGCTAAAGGATCAAAGAATTCATTACGATAAGCGATAACAGTGACGCATCGCGCGTGGTGGAGGGGGAAGAGCCACCATTTTGAGGTTATTTTACTGCGTATTGAGATTTGCAATGAGTATAACTTTTGACTCGGAGAAGCTACGATGTTCGTTTAAGTTTTAATCGTCAGCTGTCGTCAAAATGTATCGATTGTATATAAAGTTATATTGTAACACAATAATTATTTGTTTCCTTGCTTTTATCCTAAATACATAAATAAAAATATTTTATTTAAAAAATATAACCCTTTACATAAACGTATTCACGTACAACACACGGCCATGTCCACGACACAGCCACACCCCATTTATTTTACACTATTACCTGTAAAACTGAATTGTATATCCTTTAACGTAAATGTTTCTTCAGGAAATTGTGGTTTAAGACTTCACTATTTTCAAACAGTAACACTTTTATTCATCAGAGACATGTTTTCACATAAGAACATTGAAAGAAACCATTAAATCTGTCCCCCCACAGTGTAGCAGACGATAAACTTGAACGTCACGCTCTGGTCCTTGGTAATGTGTATGTATATGTTCATCCAATTATATTATAGAGATCAATGATCGCTAATTAGTAAAATACAAACAACAAATGATAAAGGTAAATACGGTGCAACTATAGTTGTTGAGTTATGAAAAGCTTTTGACACCGTAAATCTTGAAGGAATTTTAAAAAAAAACTTCATTTAATGTGAATAAGAGTATTAACACACAAGCTTTTGACAAACTATCTAACAAATAGATTTCAACTTGTTAAAGTAAATGAAGCTTAGACTTGTTAATACATTAGTTCCACAAGGGAGTGTCCTAGGACCTATTTTGTTCATTATCGATGTCAACGATATAAGCAAACTATATATTAAAGGCACTCCCAAACTGTATGCAGATGATACCGTATTTAATATTAATCTTGTGGAAACATAGCTCAAACCACCATCCTAATGCAAAAAGACCTATGCACACTCAGCGAATATTTAAGATTAAATAAATAAACAATGAGTGCTGACAAATCAAACTGAATTTTTTTATTTATTACATCAATGTACATTGTATTTTTTTTTTTAATGTCCAGGGCAAGAATAATAATCTGCTTCAGGAAGTCTTCGGTTGTAAGTGTCCAACTTGAGTTAAAACTTTAGGTAAATTCCAGGGGTCTTGAGAGAAAGGGTTTTCGTCTTACCGCTGATTAGTTTATGGGGATAAATTTATTTTATAATAAAATCTACCTACCTTACAAAATAAAAGTGGTTGATAGTTGGCGCCCAACATTATATATATTTTATAAATTAAATTCATTCGTATATTCATACAGAATAAGAATAATAATTAAATAAATATAAATATATATATTTTTTCACCACAGCTTCTCATCTCTGGTCAATTTTCTGGCTTTAAAACAATCTACAGAAAAATGTGATGTGGTACAAAATATTCACATTGAAGTGTTTGAACTAGGCCTATTTCTTGTATCTACTAATGCGGCTGCTGTAGATACCTTTGTTTCTCCATAGCCAGGGATATTCATCCTCTTACCTTTTACAACTTCCTCTCCACTACTGATATTAAAACCTTTTACCGCAAGACAGATTATCTCTTCTTGTTCGACTTCCCTCCGGAGAAAGTCCATTAGGCTCTGCAACCGCCCCTCTCCTTGATCTGAAGCACCACTACGTTGCCAAGCACGGAGTAAATCTTCCGTCAAACAAGCTTTACTATCGGGTATAACATTGCCGCATACTTATCACAGGTGACTCCCAAAGTCTCGAGTACTCTCAGCTGAATTTCCAAACGGTCATACATAGTCGATAACAGCATACCATCTGACAAACTCTAAAGAGTCAGCTTCAACAGTTCCCGCACATAAACTTCGACCAATAAATCATCGCGTCTGAAACGAAATCTCAAACTTCGTGTAGCCTTAGGATAATTTTCTCGAGTCTGAGGAAAAATTTCGACCACTTCTCGAGCCCTTGAACCAGTTAAAGTGGCCTGAATCAAATACTGGAATTTGTCAGCTGCATCTAAATTCTCATCTTCATCAATTTTAGCGAATTGGCTCCAAAAACTCAACCATTCTGTTATGTCATCCCCATATTTCTTAAATTCGATCTTGGGGAGTTTGCACTTACTTTTTGAACAATGTCTACCTCTATAATCGGTTTGAATAATGGTTGCCGACTCAACATCGGTATCATGTACCACCTTAAATCTGCCAAAATGAATACACATAGTTGCCCAATTAGCTTTGTATTCATCCGCACTAGCTATTTTGGCATTCAATTAATTTTCCGATGCATCACTTTCAAGCAGGCTATTCAATATTTGCTCATCTAGGTTTGCAAGTTCAGTTGATTTTCCTTGCAACAGCTGGTGATTTGTTTCAATGGCCTCTAAGTCCTTCTCACCATCAACTGAAAACAGATCTGTTGTAGTCATCACAATCTTCGTGAAAGAAGCTCTAATGGTGGCCCTTTTCTTCTTAAACAACAACAACTCTCTATCTCCTTCTCTACGTCCTGTCACGGTCGCCATAATGTCACTTATCGTCTACTCGACGTAAATAAATTCGACGTAATATTTAAGTAAAGTTAAAGAAGCGTTGTACATAAACACTATTTAATTTGTCCTTTTTATCGGAGCCATAAAAATGCCGACAATTAACAAAACAAAGAAGACAAAAACATACAATTTTAAAAAACATAGACAAACATTATTAGATGCATAGACATATAAGAAGCTATGTTTTGAAACAATAACTAACAAGTTCATCTATTGAAACAATATGACATAAGTAGTAGCATAGATTCTTTTACTACTATCCCCCTTCAGTTCACTTACCCGGTAGGTGTTGCCATCTGGGAGTACCTGAGTTACCACTAATGGATCTCTATATTTGGGTTGACCATTTTAGGCTCTCCAGTATGTATCGGTGCTCGTCTCATAGCTACAAGCTCTCCAACGATAAACTTCACAGTCGCGAATCTTCGTTTGTCAAAGTAGGTCTTGTTCGGATAGAATTTTGTTATGCTCTTCTGCTTGTAGTAAAGTTGGTGGTCGCCAAGGATTGTTGCAACTCACATTTTTCAGTTTCCTAAGAGTAACATCATGGTATCATGGAAAGTAACTATTTAGTATTTTGAATGGTGTCTTTCCAGTGGTCTTGTTAACTGCAGAATTCAAGTTTCATTTTATCTTCTTAATATCTTTGTTCCAATCTTTGTGGTCCTGTTGTTGAATTCAAATAGAGATCAAGGGTGTTATGGTTCTTTCGACTAGCTCAACTTGTCCATTTGCTTGAGGGTGTCACGAAGAGTTAAGGACATGATTTATGCCCTGTGACTCACAAAATTAAGTAAATGTATGGGATGTAAAACATGTTCCTCTATCGGTTATTATTTTCTCTGGAAGTCCATGTTCATCAATAAACTTCTCAAAATGTTTCAGTACGCTATTAGTTGATGTAAATATTCCCAAACTTAGCAAGATTGTCGATTATAACCAATAGTTCTGGATTTCCTTTGGAACTCCGTGGAAAATGTCCCAAAATATTAAATTAATAATTTGGAATGTCTGACTAACTGCAGGTATTGGATTTAGTAGACCCATCTTCCTTTCACCCGGCACTTTGTTGATTAGACACTAAAAAAAAAGTCCTAGGTGATACTTCACATACCTCTTCATTTTGGGAAACCAATAATTCTCCTTTATCTTTGCTACAGTATGGTCCAGAGCAAAGTGTCCTAATAAATTATGACATTTAACCGTGATACATTTTCGCAAACTTCTTGTAACCACATAGAGCATCCTTATTTGATCCCCCTGTTGTTCACTTTTGCACATTATTCCTTCAATAAGCTTCAAGTCTTTTGTCTTGCTTTGTTCTAGTCGAGTCCTTTATAAAAGGTTGTATTTGAGGATTCGTATAATTTACATTAGTTCGCAGTCACTAAGCTGGATCATTAATATTTGGTCCTCCATGGTTAAGTTAGGCTCAAGAATATCTCTCATCGGTCACCAATACCTTCATCCATTGTATCATTCTCATCCTCTGCGGGGGCCTTACTCAGAGCATCAACATGCAACATCTTATCTCCATGTCTATGCTTAACCTCAAATGTATATTCTTGAACTAAATTATACCAGCGAGAGATTTGAGGATTGGTGGTGCGTTTGTTGTCTATATATATACACATATATATCAGTGCTTGACAGTCGGTAACCACCGTAGAGGTAATGCCAATTAGGAATGGTCTAAGTCGGTTCATAGACAAATCTATTTCCATAAACTCCAGCTTGCTTGAATGGTAATTGGCTTCTGCCTCTGTTGTATTCTTACTCACGCAAGACACAAGATACATTCACCAATCTTCACACTGCCAAACCTAAGGAACTGGTGTTTGTGTGAAGTTCCGAAGTTGAATTTGTACAGGTTCTGCAATCATGGTTGACCTCAAGTCGTTGAATGATATGCCCTGATCTGTAATCCAATGAAGCGGAAAGTCCGTCTTAGTGAGCCTACTGAGTGGCTCGGCTCTTTGTGCATAATAAGGTATGAAGCGTCGAAAAAAACTAGTGAAGCCCAAGAATCTTCTCAGGTCATGGACTGATTGTGGTTGAGGAAAATTAATTGTTGCCTCAATTTTTCGTGGTCCATGTGACCTATTACCGTTTGCAGCAACAAACCCTAAATATTCCACATTTCGCTTGCCAAATTCGTACTTGCTAGTTTTACATGTAAAGTTTGCTTTCCTGAGTGCTTCAAGCACACTCCTTTGTCTGTTGAGCATTTCAGTCCAATCTCACACAGGTATGAGTATGTCATTAAGGTAGCACATAGCAATAGTGTTACACAAATCACCCAATGCTTTGTTAATTGCTCTATGTAAATCCACTGTACCATTGATTGGACCAAAAACCATCCGTTCGAATTGCCCAGTTTCATCTGGTATGACGAAAGCTTTTTTTCCTTTGCTTCTTATGTAAGAGGAACTTGTAAATAACCATGGGCAAGGTCTAATATTGTAAATATAGTGCAACCTGACAATTTTTCAAACTGCTCATCAATATGTGGTAGTATGTAACACCCTTAACCCACCATACTAGGAAGCGTGAATAAAGAGTCAAGGAGTTACAAGAGAATAACAGTATTAATTTATTAGTTATAAGAGTCACAGGCGATACAAGATATAAGATACAAATGTACCAATATTGCATAATGATTGCTAAGTCGAAGATAATAATATACAAATACATATATTATAGATAAAAATAACCAGAAAGTCCCTAGCCAAACTTCAATGTAAACATTAAGTCCAAAACATTCTAAATCTGACAAGAGTTTAAAGTGGAGACTCTAAGGTTCATGTATTTTCTCTTTTAGCTAGATATAAACTTGAAGACTTTAATATATTCATATTACACCTTCAATGCCGAAAGAGACTAAGTTTTGAACATGATAAATATAGCTTCAAACCTGACTAACATCGCCCCAAAACTTCGCAATCCTCAAAAAATATATACAATGTCAGAGTATACAAGTGTAAATACCACAATATTAACTAAACCTGCCAGCCAAGGCGTAAATACCCTGAGCACAGAAATGACTTGGGTCCCACAATAATATAATAAATTACAATGTAGATTGCCAGCCCCGTTGCAAATGACCTGACAAACTACTCAATATAGAGGCGAGCAATGCCATAGAACATCTGAAGGATGTCTAACTACTTTGAATAAGCTGGCTTGTATCATACAATAAACACAGTTCCAGTTATATTCCATACTTCCGACCCAAAGTTAATAAACATAAAATATGTAGTCAAAACTAGTATCCCAGAAATATATTTATTATCTAAAGTTGCAAGTGATATTACAAAGGTGTGGTAAGAGCGCGACTAATAGTTCGCCATCTGGCGGTGAGAAAAGAAAGTTTACCCATTCTAAAAATCAGCAATCACATTTTAATAAGTCCCAAAACATTAGTTTAGAAAAAGATCCCCCCCACATTACGTCGAAACAGAATTTTGAATAATACAGATTTAGTTTAAGTTAATCCAGCGCTCTAACCTTAGAGGCCAGTGATGCAATAAGTAACCATCAAAAATATACATCCCAATATATAGCCGTCACAAATATCTGAAGAGGGGAGACAAGCAGCGCTCAAGGTGGATAGCGGCGGCTCTGGGAACTGCTAGAAGCTTGGAGAACCATCTGGTCGGCGGAACCGGAACGTCCACTGGTCAAGTTTACCTCCCTCTTTGTTTCTGGGTGGAGCTTCTATCACGAGCGGACAGTTGGGCGGTATCTCCATTTGGTCAGTGGGATAGTGTGTTGGGGAGTGGATGTCGTGGCACGTGGGTTCTAGTGTTTACATTCAACAAGGCCGAGGGTGAGTGTACTCCCATTTGATTGAATTAGCTGTTGTTTTTGTAACACCGTTACAAGTGGAAACATATCCTTTATAATACCATGGTTTTTCCACTCTCTCACAATCCTCCGAAATGATCCCCTTTCGCTTGTATTAGTTCGGTATGTTTTACTTCTGGCTTGCTAACTGGTAGCTAGATAATGTCCATTTTTGACAAGTCTGTACAACCTAATTCTGAGAGGTTGGGTGCAAAACACTTCCTAGATTAATTCACCAGCCTAACCAACAGGTCTTCGTCTTGATATTTAACATTAGCATCAATTAACAAGCTATCTCTTTTGAAGGGTTGGTACTCTAGTAACATGGGCCTAACACACACATCACTTGAAGGTTCACTTAGCTCAACAACTTGCACTTCTTCCCCAAGAACAACACCAGTGTTCTTCTTAAAGTATGTATCCTCCTTTTGGGCGTACAAAATTGCTACTGAGAACTCTCCATTTTTGTCTGGTTTGTACACAGCACCATTGAATATTAACGGAGTATTTTTCACTGATTTCGCACACACTCTTACAAAGTTCACTCTATTAGCTCTTACTTTGTTTGTTACCGTTCTACGCAAGTTAAAGATCTTTTCATCTGTCATCGAAGGTAAATTTAATTGCTTGAATGGATCTTCATCCGCCATTCTCACATAGAGTCGTTCTCCCAACTTCACAAATGCAACGTTTGGTTGTTCTGTCCATGTTCTACCTATAATTACTTCAGTGGCTTGGGCATTGTCAGACACTACCAGTAATTCCACACTATGCACTAAAACACTTTCTATTGCTACATCTGTCGTGATACTTCCGAGCGTTATTACTGTAGTGTCCACCACATTTCCAAAACCATTAATATTGTTTGTTGACTAATTGACTTGTAAGCCTGATCTTATTACTGCCGTAGCTTTTATTGTGCAACACGAGCTACCAGTATCCACAAGTGAAATGAATGTATGAGGCCCTATCTCCACTTCTTTAATATACTTCACCCAATTGTTTTCGGGACTATTATCAACGGTTAACGTCGTGTAGGTTTTCTCCTTAGTTGCACCATTTCTGCTTCAGCAATTTCGTCTTGTATATCCCTCTAGACCACAATCTAAGCACTTCATGGATATTCTTTCTTCTGGACAGTCTCGTGTTATGTGGACATGCTTCTAGCAGTTGAAACATCTCAGTTATCCTCGATCATTACAAGATAGTATTGTCGCTCTATTTTAATATTTTACATTGTATGAAAGTGGTGGGGTGTATGAGACTTGTAAGGTAACCACGATGAAGGATTGTGCGGTGTCTCAAACTTAATTTGGTCTGGGGAATTCACCTGGCAGTCCAACCTCCCATTTTGCGTTGGTTTCTCAGTTCAATCTGCGATCTGCCTTGATCTTTGGTTATTGACTTCTTCGAAGTCTCTTATATCATGCAGTAACTCATCTAAGTCAGTATGAGACTTACTCATCACTACTGTGCTCAGTTACCTAGACTATAGTCCTACAACAATCTGTTTCTTCGTGTCCACAATATCCAGATTAAGATCCTTACACAAATGTACCTTCTCATGGAAGTAGAGATTTACACTTTCATTTTTCTTTTGGATGTGACTTTTTATTCTTTCGAACCGTTCGGGAAGACTGACAGTCCCTGCGAACTTCCTACGAAATTGCTCTTCAAATTTCCCCCAATTCTTGATTGTCATAAGTCAGGAAAGAAACCAATGTTGTGCAGCACCTATTAAATGTTTACGTGCCAATTCGAGTTTGGATGGGTCCTGCCATTGATGTAATTCTGCTGTAGTATTGATAATTCGTAGCCATTCCATTGGGTTCAACCCAGTCGTTTCAACATCAAAAATTTGTATGGTCTTTGCTAAATTAGGCATTATATTATACAAGGTTTCTGGCTGAGAATTACTTGCTGGAGGTTGCAAATATCGCATTAACATTTCATCTCGTTGTCTATTGCTTTTTAGAAAAACCTGTATCATATCCTGAATAGATATCACCGTCCCTCGCTCACCCGCCTTGGCATCCGATTGTGGTCTAGTATTTTGGTTATTTTGGTTATCAGTTTCGGGTAGCCCATTATTCACCGATGAATAAACCATGGCAATGACTAAGCTCGATGTTTATTTGTCAAAGTTAAACGGGTTTTCCGTCTGAACTTGAAATAAAAGGCAAATTTTAGCGCCAAGCTTCTAACACTTTTCCCACAAAATGGTGGCAGTCGCGTACTCTCACTAATTGACTGTAGTGGCTATTTTATTCCACACTGAAATCTGGCCACTTCCATAAATCACTGAGTCAACATAACTTTAGGTTTGAACTAATTCACTGGTAAAAATTATTAATTAATCTTAAGAATATTCGCCATAATAACAACTATGATTAACCCACACTGGAATTTCACGTTAGTTAATGGCGTCCAAACGAACACGTTGTTACACAGGCAAACACACTTGCTTCACGCAACAAAAACCACTATTTTTTAATGTTCATCACACTTCTGATAATATGTTATTGTCCCCTTCGCTTTGCTAAGAATTTGTCTCGTTACTAAAAACGTGATATTATATTCAGTCCCGCACAAATGGTTTCTACGGAAATAGTGATCGTTTCTAAAATAAAGCCATCTTCTTAACAACCTACGTGCAAGACAAGACCAAAAATGGGGCACAGCGCATCCACACTCCAAACGGCCAGTGCAGTTTTCCAACCTATTTCGTAAGTATACAGTTTACTACACTTGGGACTCTCCTGTCTCAAATTAATAATTTTTAAACTTTATATAGATAGATACCTTTAAATTCAGATTATCAAAAATACATTTTCTAGAAGACAAATATCAAAATACATTAAGTAACTCAATATATATCAAAATCCCAATAACAAAACTATGTTTGAAGCTTTTGAACTATATATAGGTTTTGTTTTAGAAATTATATGTATGTCAACTGTTAATTCGATAAATCGTGTTAATATACATAATCATCGGATGTTACGTAAAATAACCAACAGTTCCGGTGAATGTGATACTTTTTCATCTAGTAGTCAAATTATTTACACTAACGTATGATTATGAATAATAACCAACATCCTCTGGTTAAAGTGATACATATCACGTTTGTGCAATTTTGAATATTTCTGTGTCCCTGTCTGAGTCATACGAGTCTGAGTCTGTTGTGTGGATCAGTTGAGGTCCATCTTTCATTGAGTGTGGACGGGTGGTGTTATTTTGATATGGAATCTGTTTGCTTTAACACAATAGAATCTCATTTTAGTAAAAAGCTATTGTAAATTGTGGGATCTTGATTAAAGAAGGGTACCAGCAATTGATTTAGAAAGTACGAGAGTCATACTCCAAAACCACTGGAAAAAATACCTGAGGATTATCAACGACTAAAACAGTACGGCATTATAAAGTTGGGTGATAGTGAAAAGTTAATATACCCGGTGAGTGACGCGTCATCATTAATTCTATATTATGTGCACACAGAGGGGATCTTCCACATAATTCACGAGACACACTTGGTGATTGGACATGGGGGAAGGACAATAATTTTGAAAGAGCTGCAGAAAACATACATAAACATCACTCAAGAACAAGTTATGATGTAATGATTTTTAAAGAGATGAATTCAAGATGTCAGGTCGATTTAATTGACATGCAGTCAACCCGAACACGACTAGAAATAATTCATACTTGTCTACCAGGATCATCTTACTAAATTTATACAGTTGCGGCCTTTGAAAAGTAAAAGAGGAGAGAAAATAACACATAACCTATTTGATATTTTCACCATTTTGGGCTCTCCCAGCATACTGCAGAGTGAAAGTGTCTGTGAATTCTGCAACCATATAATTGAAAAAGTTTATGCACTGTGGAGCGAATTGAAGATAGTTCATGGGAAGCTGAGACATAACCAATCGCAAGGATCTATGGAGAGCACAAATCAGGATATTGAGAATATGCTGACGACTTGTACAGAAACGAACCAAACTCCACACTGGTCAGAGGGCCTGAGGTTTGTTCAATTCATGAAGAGAAGGACTCATAATCAGGGCATAAATTGCAGCCCATATGAAGTCATATTTAGGATTCAAGCAAAAGTTGGCCTTACAACTTCATCACTTTCTATGGATGACATTGTAAACCTGCAATCTGAAGAAGATTTCGAAGCCTTAGTCGACTCCTCATCGGGTGCTCCAGTTGGAGATGAGGAAGATGGACAAGTAAACAACGGCAATGAGGAAGATGGATAAATCGATAACGATGACGGAGACAGAGCTATGGAGGGAAATTCAGAGGAAAATATTATTTTTGATAAAACAAATATATTAAGAATAGGAGTGATGATGCCACAACTGCATTGCAGTCTCAGGCAAAAGAGACGAGAAAAATGTCAGAAATGAATTTTCCAAGGGGCAAGACATCGTAAGAGTCCGAGTTCCTGAAGTCGACAGGAGAAGGGGTGACTCCAGGAATATTCTGAGGGTCACTCTGCAGCTGGATGCTGATGGCGAGATGTATTGAGATTGGCACCTAAAAAGGATAAATGGCTCAAAAGTATTCGAGGGACCAGTTTTTAATCTGTCAAGAGACTTTCATTTTACAAGAGGAAGCTCCCGATATTATTCTGTCTCTTTGCGAGTGTGCCAGAAAATCGTCAAATACAGGTGGTCAAGGGTACAAGAGACAAACTGCAAGGGAAAATATCTTTCGACAAAATGTTAGCTGCAAAATGCATGGACTACTATGCAATTCGAAATATCATGACAGTTTGTCCTGTTTAAACAAGAGGGAGGTTGTCCGTTTTAAAATAGTATGAATAAAACATTGGTTCACTGGAAAAATATATATTTCACAAGCCTTCATCAAAAATATATTTTCAGAATATTATAATGTTTTACTTCAGCCAAACAGGTGTTTTTTTTATCACTTTAGCCAAACAGGTTTTGTTGTTATGTTAAATAAACGGTTAAAATAATAAATTAGGTGTTAAGAATATTATAATTTATCACTTCAGTCAAACAAGTTTGTTTGTTTTGTTAAATAACTGGTTAAAATAATAAACTGCATGTATTTAATCACACTAACCACTAATATCGGTTACTTTGGAAAATAGCCGGCCATTATGCATAATAACTAATTTATTACTTTAATGGTAACATATATCCAACTTAATTAAAAAACTATATGCTACAAATAAAAAAATCCCATAAAATTAATCACTATAATATTATTGAAGAATGTAATATATTATTGTTTGTAAATCTAATAAATGCACAAGGACTGTATCTTTATTAGCCTCTCTTACAATAAAATGTATTGTATCTATTTCAATGTAATATCACCGTCCACCAATATATAAAATTGTTAAATTAAAATGGTAAGATCTCCACTATAGCTCTGCTCAATGAGATAAGATATTTTGATTGGTAACTTATAAATTACATTGTAATATTGATAATAAAATTGTAATTAGTAAACTATTGTACTGTAAGCTTAAACTGTAATGAACTTAAAAAAGCATAATTTATTCCTTAATGGAAATGCAGGTTTCTGGCTAGTTGAGAGTACAATCCTGTGGGAAGTGGTTAGATTTTTATTTATATCTAGGTTTCTTGCACGGACTGCTCTGCTAATGTCCCTAGAAGTTAGATTGACTTTGTTTTTCTTAGCTTTGAATAATTTGTCCCTCAACTCCCATCTACGAAACTTGACTATCACTGTAGGTGACACTTCTGGTTTCGGAATGTTCGGTTGTATTCTTTATCTATGGTAGATGTGAATAGAATGTCGGTTATTTTAACTCTTTACGGTCCAGAAAATTAAAAGTTGAATATTTATACTCAATTCTTTTAAAAATGTGGTTTTAGTGACGTTAAAATATATGCATAAATCTGGAACTAAAAAAAGTTTTTAGCATTGCTACTCTTTTTAGGTGGTTTCATAGTAAAACAAGTGAGATTTTTTGGCGGAATACATTTCTCATTTCTACTACCTCTCTTTGAATTCTGTGAAGCAGTTATTTGTATTCGACATGCAAAGTCCCATATTGCAAGTTCAACACAGTAATCTTGTTCAATGAAATTCCTTATATGTACTGCAATGTAGGCCTACACCTCTACGAGATGATTTGTTATAGCATACTTTGTCTTCGGAGTAATTCAGGGCCTTAATCACTTTATATTTTTGTGACCTCTTCCGCGAAGGAGTTTAGGATGAAGCTGAAACAAACTGGGCCAATTATTAGGCGTACATTACTGTCGAAACTCGTTAAGAATGGTCCCCCCCCCCCTTCCAATATTTGTTGATCATGAAGGCATTTATTATTGTTACATCCAGGAAGTTTCAAAATATCTTGTACCACCACTTCTTACTTTTTCGATCAATCTTTTATGTTTATTTTAACATGTCTGCTTTGTCTACTATTCCCGTCTTAGCGTAGTAGGCTATTATTTTATAATAGCAGGGCATACAATTTCTACTTGAGAACCATCTTTGTTCTTGGGTGTTGCCAAAGAAATGTTTGAGAAATCTAACAAGTTACAAAGGAAGCTAACTCCATATTTTCTCAAACCATCCCAACAATGCCTTGGCTGCTGCACCAGAACTGGAATTATCCGCATGACATGCTTTTGTTATCAAAATCCTTAGGAAATCCAACTATTCCCTTCCTTACTGCGGCCTCTTGTAGCCTTGTATCAACCATAAGGACTACGCAACTTGTTTTTTCGGGAACCACACACAGGTTTTCTACGTTATGCGGGCCGCAACATAGTAACATTGTACCTCCTAATATAATAATGTATAAAATAAAATTAAGCCTAAATGTATTCAAGTGTTTATTTCAAAATTAATTATGTGATTTTTGATGTTGAGACAAATTTTTGACTATTTTAGACCAATCAGGTTATAATTGCTATATGCCACTCATTATGTCATCAAGGTGAGAATCAGTACCTAAGCTGATTTCTGTATATGTTATCTGCATATTTAATTTTTGAATAAGATGATTCACAAAGATACGTTGATATGAACAATGTGAACAATAGATGGGCACATTATAGTACAGTGCTGTACTTTTCATGCACTAATTTCCAAAATTTTCTTTAAAAATAACTTCTTGGTTTGTTTAGTTTTTGAACTAAATAAAATTGTCAAATAGCTTTCTATAATCGTATCCTAATGCAGCTAGTTGTGTAATAATTGCTTTTCTTCTAGCAACAGACAATTCTTAATAAGTACCGTAATTTGTACATTCTGAAATCTACTCTTAAATTCCTTGGATAAGGCGGCTAAATATTTTGAAATTATTGTATAGTTTTCTTTAGAAATGTTAGTACCATCTTGTTTAGGTTTTGTTACAGCTGGAAAATTATCTAGTATTTTGTTCTCTAGTTCCTCGTAATAGATGTTTAGTTTCTCTTCAAAAGATGTTTAGTCTTCAAAAGCAAACACTTTATTCGCCATCTTCAAAATAATTTTATTTTAACCCTGTAAACCAGGATTGAGCTCACAAAGTTTTTCTGTGTTGTCGCACAGAAAAACTAAAAGACACCACCATTCATCATTTTCAATTTTGCTAGGTTATAAACTTTATTGTTTTTTTTCTAAAAACAAAATTATTTCTTGCTGTGAAGAAGAAAAAACCCGATCCAGAACTTTTCCTCTTCTTAACTATCGCACCTAGGTATGTTAAAGAACATCACTATAATAATACTGTCCATTTCTTCCAAAAGACTTAAATTTTCTGTGGTTCAATTCTCGTGCTCGGATATAATTTACTACTATATTTATTATAGTTTCTATCACGGCATTTACTTCGGCAATGGAGATACGTGCTGCTGAGTTTTCTTGATGAATGAAGAGTGTAATGATAGGAGATTTGTTAGATTGTATGTCTTTTTCAATAGGGAAACAAATCTATTTTTGGACCCAGACATTGAAGGACATCCATCAGGGCAGACACAAACCAATTTTTTAATATCAATTTCCATTGTTCTCCAGAAAAATACTAACAACATCGAGATAATCTGTGCCTCTGGTTTGATTGTTCATAGAAAAAAATTTCAAAAAAAATCTCCATAAATGTTCGAGGGTCATTTTATTTCAAATCGTCCAATAAAAAAGAAAAATGTCATCCACTAATCCCAATTTTTTAAATATTTGGAACATATTTTATATGTGTTAGTCTTATCACAAATTTAAAATTTTAAAGCTCTATCTTGATTAGTTTAAATTTTATAGTTCTTCAAAGACGAGCCTCTATGTTCCAAAAATCTTCTTGCACATTTGTTTTTAGAAATACATCGTAGCAGATAATGTTCAAGATATCCATTTTTTGAACAGATAAATTGATCACATTTGGCATATATATTCAGAATAAACCAATGATTCCAATTATGTAGTAAAAATGTCTTTAAAAATGAAACCAAACAATGTTTTATGATTTTGAAAGAAAAAAAAAGTTTTCTAATAAATAAAAGTAGCCTATATTGTTAAAAGAAAAATATTAAAAAACTAAAGTCATGGTTTCCAAAAAATGTAAATGCTATTGTTAAATAGGGCAGAAAATTTCTTATGAAATGATGTAAGAACATATTTGGGGAGTAACTTTTTTGTTTAAAATAAGTTTCGTTTTTCACCTCGTCTTACTACCTGTATGGTTTCCTACTTACTGAATTATTACAAAAATATGTTCATAAGTTGCAAACCCTAAAGCTTAATTGGATCATTTTTCTCATCAAATTTACAAAACATCAAATAAACTTCTGGTTCTACTTATGTAAACTTCCCCACTTTTCTGTAATTAATTTTTGACAATTTTCTTTCAATTGACATTATCCTTCATGTACTAGTTGATGGTACTTCAATAACACAAGAAATATTGAAAGGGCACCCAACATATATCATTTTTTGTTGGCCAAAAATAAGATTTGGCTGGGCCACATGGATGCATAAACATCACTTGAACATCTCCTTGTTTTATATCATTTTCAATTACCAAACCTATAAACCATTTTCTTTCATATATGCGGCATACAAACATATTTTTCTTGAAAGAATCTAGCTCCAAAGACTTCTCTTGATAGAAATTAAATTCATCTGTAAGTTACTTATTCTTGTAACCCGGGCAGCGTTACATGTGATATTGGAACAAAGTGGTAGAAAGCTCCTTGAACCAGCAATAGTTGTAGCTTTTATAAAATGATCTGATTGTTGTCATTTCAATTTCTCGACTATAATAAAAGTGAACTTTTCATTGTTCTTTGCATAAAACACACATTTGTGCAAAATTTGAAATCTGATTAGTATAATATAGTTGTTGTAAGTTGGTTTTAGTTACCATTCGCTTCACACTACCTCCAATACCATCACACGGTGACTTGTCGTGAAGAATGACCAGGTAGCATTAATTCCAAAATCATTGTTATGGTTACATTAGTTGAGCATGCTTTCACAATTTTGGTACTGTGTACCACAGTCATCTGTGAAATATCCTACTTTACATACATTTGGACACTTGATTTTAATAAAGTTTATTGTTTCAGTTTGAACTTTGTAAACAAAGGGTACATCATGATTCAAATCATCTGACAGAAAACACAAAGAATACAAACAATTCATTTGATCTGGAGTAGATAACTACAGGATGTAGTGTACATGACATATGAGTCCAGGGGTAGCTTTGAACCTCATCCTGAAGTACAAACCCATAATTCTACACAAAATCCATTAAGATGGGGTGCTAGTGAGCGTGAGTTTAGGGCAATATTTTCGAAGTTTTTATAGCATAAACATTTATTTGGCCAAAATAAATCAAATATTTCTTCTATAAAATCATAGAGTTTAGTTTTCCGCACATGCTAATCTCAACAGTTCTTTAATATCTATCAAGGGTGTCCTGGAATTTAGTTACAACTTTTTATCTGCATTTAAAAAGTTTGTCACCAAATGCCGCTATGCTCATGAGAGATATTAAAGAACTCTTGATTAGCATGTGCAGAAAGCTAAACTCTATGTTTCTATAGAAGAAATATTTGATTTATTTTTGCCAAAAAATGTTTATGCTATAAAAACTGCAAAATTAATGCACTAAACTAGTGCTCACTAGCACCCCACCTTAAAATGATAGCTTCATTTTCTGGCACGCTATCTTTTCTCTTCTTAAGATAGCCTGCTTAGTTCATTGCTATATACGTGTGTGGTATTAAAACGATAGCTTCATTTTCTGACACGCTATCTTTTCTCTTCTTAAGATAGCTTGCTTAGTTCATTGCTATATATGTGTGGTATTGAAGCTGCTAGTTTTTCCATCAAAAAGTCAATATATTCAGAAAATGATAAGTTGTTAATGATAAGCTGAGTTCAATCAATTGAAACCCACCGAGAAAAAATTACCTCATGATACTCAAATTCCTTGCCACACATACATACTTTCAATTTATTTTCTAAGATTTGTCTTAAGTTGTTTGGAACAATTTTGGCAAATTCCTAACATGCATTTGCTCTGGTTTGGATCACACACCATTAAATTGATAAAATCATTGATAGCATTTTTCATTAAATTCATGGCGTGCAAAAGTAAATCCACATTCTGGTGAATCATACATATACATACAGCATAAGTTCTAGTTGATTCATCCTGTATGCGCCATTTTAGTCGCAGTTGGCAGAATTTAGAAAAGCCTACTTTTGCATTTGGTCATTTTTCCTTAAATGCTACCTAGGTATCTTTTAAATTACAAAGGATCAAGTGCTTCTGCATATGCACATTACGTTAAATACTGACACAATCCTTGCTTCCAGCCATCTGACTACTGTTTTCATCATCTTGATAAAAATCCATAGCAAGAGAAATACTACTCTCACTTGATATTGTTTTCCCTTGTCACGGTTCAGGGAGAAAACAAATTCCTTTTGATACAGTCAATGCACGGGCTTGTCGCGCCATATACTCTAAAACAGTGTTTTTCAACCTGTGGTTCGCGACCCCCAGGGGGGCCGCAAAGGCTTGATGGGGGGGTCGCGGTCGCAAGCCAGGTAAAATAAAAAGCAAGTGTAGGTCCTACACTACAATAAAAATATAACCATTTCAGGGAAAAGTTTATTTTTTAATATATAGGTTCTACAATCTACAC
>CABFWB010006605.1:0-14798 GCA_902151455.1 Timema bartmani
CCTTATTAAAAATTTTGACCCCCCTACACGCCTCCCCTTGGTGTAACTTTCTAGGTGCGCCATTTTTGGTAGTGTAGCCAGATAAAGCAAGTTTTATTTACATGAATCGTTAGATCGTTTTTTTGAAGATCGATTCAATGCACTCGATCTTTTGCCTGAATCGATACTACACCTCTTGATCTAGATCGATCTAGAGAATCAATTCAAAGCCCATGAATCGAACATCCCTAGTTACTCATCAGGAATGTAAAGACGGTACAAAGTTCATTTTAACTCTAAAAATTGCTCTCCCCTCCCCCTGCAGCGCTTTCCAAGGTGTAGTGAAGGTCTCACCAGGAATGTGGATTTTATAAGCACGCAGGTAAAGGAGCACAAGTTCATTTGGACTCATACATTATCTTCTTCAGTCAACAAGTGTTTGGTAAATCATCTGATGTTTGAATATTCATGTTTTATCAAAGCACGGATTATTCATATATATAGCTATATATAAATATATATAACCTTTTTGAAGTCATTTTCAAATAATTTTACATTTTCTTTCCAAAAAAATACTTAAAAATGACTTATTAAACAAAAAAGCAAGACAAAGACCTAAAAGTCTAAAATAGCAAAAAAGACCAAAATATGTCCTATAAAATATACATTTCTACAACCAGAGAATCAAGAAAAGAGTTTATGTACAAATAAGCATTTTCTCTGATGGACCAAAAAAGATGACATGTCATCAAAATCCGGGCCCTGCTCATGGGATATCACCTTTGAAGAAAACACCAAACGTATGCCAGCAAAAGGGATTTTTAGTAGCTAATAAGAGAAACAATAAAAATTACTAATTTCTGTAGCATTGGAACTAGATAAAAGTGGAAGAAGATGCTGATGTAGATATAGTATGATTAGGAAACGAAAAACTAAACGGTTACTCTAAAGTTGTTGTTGTAGTGATCTCAGACACAGATATTTTAGTGTTGATAATTGTTCTCGCTCCTGAAAATAAATATATTAATTTCTGTAAAAAAAAAGTGGTAAAAGCCCTTGAGAAGTGTATTTTACAATGGAGTAAGTTTGATCGAGCAGTACAGAAAAATAAGAAAACTCCTTCTGTTTACTCATGCAATAACTGGTTGTGACATGACATCATTCTTTTATGTATTGGGGAGAGTCAAATCCATTTAAATGGTAATATCATCATCTGAAGCTCAGGGCCAACTCAAGAAGGAATTTCTAGAGAACAATTTTTTGCCAATGGTGAAAATTGTATTCTGGCATTGCATGGGATGATCAAATATTCGAATTTGAAAGAAGATTGTTACTTTCGATTCACTAACTTAAAAATAAAGTCTTGTTTGAGACCAAATTTTGAACTGGCGAAACTCTCTCCAACGTCAAAAGCATCGCATCTTCTGAGGGTTTACTTAGAAATCCAAGTGTGTCAAGGAAATAAACTTTTGGCAACTGATTGGGGATGGAAGATATAATACCTGAAAAATGACGGAGGAAAGAACAAAGCACTGAGGCGTATTGCTAGATCAATATCTTTTGCCCCAATTGAACTTCAATGACTTGTTCAATGTACGTGTAAGTCCGCCTCTGGAAATTATTGTCGATACCGAAAATTTGGATTAAATTGCACTGCAATGCGTGAGTGATAGCTCACATGCTTTTATTGAAGAAAATGACTTTCCTCTGATGGGTAGCTCCGAATATATTGTAACAAGATTAGTGCTCGACTGTGCTGACCGTTACATCTGCAAATTTTATTTTCTTCCCTCCTATCTCACTCCATCCTTGTATAATAGGTAGCTGGTCAAACCTGACTTTTAAGGGGCGTATAGTGGTGCAGGGTGGAGCTTTCTTGGAAGAGAAGTTAAGTGAATATGAGAAGCTGGGTTCACTTTCTTCGAAACAAGTACTATATATGGAGATGGAGATTTATAGACTCTGACTGTGACCCATAAATATGCACGGTCGGTGATAGCCAGAGGTTCCTCAGTCCAAGTTGAGGTTAGCCGAGTGAATGTACCAGTACGTCCGAGTTAGCGTGCCCGTAAGTGGGCAACGTGATCAACGAATGGGCGAGCGTCAAGTGAGTGAACTAGCAGGTCCAGTGTGTGGGCCAGCGTGTCCAGTGTGTCCAATGTGTGAGCTGGCATGTCCAGCGATTGGATTGACTTATCCAGGAGAGGATAAGCGAATCCAGCGTTTGCGTAGCATGAGTCAGCACAGTGTGTCTTGCGTGGTGATAAGTGGCGACTTATGTAAACTACACGAATGACGTAGACATTATTGTTGTGAACCATGTTAGTAATGAACATTTTTGTGACAGATTTAAATACTTTAATAGCTATTATATGTTTTGTATTTATTAGTTGGCTTATTTAATTTAATTTTACTTTATATTTTTATTAGATTATTATTTTTACATACTTAAATATTACTCTTATTATTTAATTCAGTGGCTTGTTTATTTTTATTTAATAATTTAATATGTGTTGTTTAATTTCTAGTAATCAAAACCTTGAATATTCAGTGTGCGTTTTCAATCTTGTTTAATCAGCAACGTACACCGATATCCTCAAAAGAACTTGCGGTTCCGTGTGAACGACCCGCAGACTGTCAAGTCATGCACAAGCCCCATCATTACAATATTATAAAATGAGACTGTAAAATTTTAATATGCTTGTTTAAAGGTCAAGGGGATTAGTGGTACGTCAGTAGTAGTACCATCCACAAGGAGGCTTATTTTTATTAAGAAGCAAAGGTGCAAATATGTTGATATATATAATTTAAAATCTTTATAATCAGGCTACAATTTTCATCCTAAACATATTCCCATATTGTAATTTTCAAACAAGCTACAATGTTAAAACTTTGAATATCAAAATAAAAATACCGATATTTCACAATTTAATAAAACTAAAACAAACTTATTGGTTTTAGCGCTTAATTGAAAAGAAACAATTTTATAGTGTGCAAATTGAGGATTAGAATTAAAAAATAAATTACATTGTTATATCCATTGGTGATGGATAAACATCAATTTATAACTTTATGCGAATGTTAAGCTCAGTGAGTACACGGGGGGCAGGAGGGAGGAGAGTTTTTTTTAGAAAAACATCTCTTATAGTGGTCTAAACACTGGCCAAAATTCAGCTTTCCCCCAATAATTCGCGACGTCAAACATATATTTCCCAGGCTGTAGGTGAAAACTGGGATTGCATAAATAGGAACAGTTTTAACTTATTTCTACATTACAATCCTGAAGATTCTAATTACGTAATTAATTTACTATTGGAACTCTTCCCCAAGGAAATATTTCAAACTTTAATACAAAGAACCTTATTAAGACCATTACCTACACAGGGTAGGGCCGGGTTTCACAGGCAGTCATTATATAAAAGCTGTATCTAATTTGATATATATTCCCAAATTAATATATGAATTTTAAATCATCACACAAAGTTCATAATTTGGTTTTTTGATGAAATTTGGTCTTAGTTAATATGCTCCCATTTATTCTAACCTCTGCATAGTCACTGAAAAAACAAGATTGTAACACATTTCTGTACGTCTTTTTCTAGAAAAAGCCTACAAGTTTAAAGTTTTCTAACATTTTTAACTTCACATTACCTAGCAAAACGTTTTGACAATAAAATGTAACCTCAAGTCAAAATGTCTTTATTATTAAGTCTCTCACCCTAAGTACCAAGCACTATTAATAATATACTCATAATATTGAAAGAGAGAAATCAAAATTAATATTTAAATTATACTGAATATATAAATTATATTATTTTCCTTTGACACAAATTAACTCGACCAAAAGCTTAGGTATAGTTCGAGAATGACACCTTGACACGAAAAGCGATTATCAATTATATTTAAATTAATACTTGGGAATGGCATCATATCCAAACCAAATTATAATTCCGTTGTATAGGCTTAAGAGTGTTAATAAATAAAAACCTCTTTAAATGTCCAATACTTTTTTCCTACTAAGATTCAATGTGGTGATAATAGGGGGACGACTGCATCAGTAGTTAGTGCATCCTTTCGCTACAATTTGACCTTTGACCCCGTCCAATTTGGGCCATTTGATTTTTACGCCATTTTTATCTAATTTGTTTTTTATGTGTGCGCATTTGATTTGATGTGTGTCCCATTAGTTATTAATGTGTTCCCCATTTGATTATTTGTCCCAGGGGGAGAAGTTTTTGGGTGGGAGTTATTTATTTATTTATTGGTGTAGGTGTTTTTTTAATTTTTTGGTGTGGGAGTTTATTTTATTTATTGGTAGGGGGAGTGTGCATTCTCGGGCGTCGGGCACGCGTCCCGCAACGAGTTTGGGAACGAGCGCAGGAGCCCCCCCCTCCCTACACCCTCCTCTGTCTGTGCCAATGCATATAATGAACTATGCCACACTGCTCCCTCGCTCGGCCAATGTGCCTTTCACTTCTCCCTCCCATTGCCATACCCCTATTCGTGAGCTCAGTGGGTAAAATACCTCGGGAGTAGGACACATTGGGAAGGGAAACTTTAATGTCGCAACCGACATGGAGGATAGCATTGGACCCTTAGCGAGAATATTTAACCCTAAGCTTTTTATAAATGTTGAAAGCGGATAGTAATTATCCATTTGAAGAGTCATTAATGCGCCTCACCCCTTGACTTAATAGTGTCACAGGAAAGACTTCTTGACACACCGGGAACGACCTATGAAGGCCATAACTTAGATGTGGTTTCTAACGCTCATTCAGGGGCCGATTTTTAGCAAAAAACCCTAGTTGTTCATCTGGTTGTGTTTCAGCTTCCGCCATGTACGGTAACATGGATTCTTACCTTGATATCTTTTCCCGAATGAGTTGAAATTAAAATGTTGGTCTAAAGATACAGAATAATAAAATTAGTGGTTGCTAATCATTTGACAGGGATGTACCATCATTAGCGCTGGGTTTAAACGTGAAAAGATGTATATTGGAAATCTTCCTACCAAGATGTAAACCAAAACATATAGGTAGTTTAAGAATCAAATAGACAAAACTATTATTTATGCTTTTATTGACTATATCAACTAGATATACTCTAAAAATTGAAAAATGACACCTGTACAAGGGATCGAACCTGGGATTTTTGGCTTAGTATGCAAATGCTCTAACCACCAAGCTATCCAGAAATGGTCATGTGGCCAGGGTCATTCTTAACTCATATATTAAGGAAGAATCTATAAGGCTTATGCCTTAATTGTCACCATGCGAATAAAGAAAATAAAAATAAAATTCATCTTTTTTTGGTCAAGATTGTTGACTGATACAATTACAACCAAAATGATATATATCTTCGAAATAATATGTAATATACAAATGCTGATTTAAAAGAAAAATACAAATAATAACATCTTGTGTATAATTAAAGGTCACGATGTGGGGAAGGGTAGCGGGGGAATCCAGGCCAGTGCGAGCCATCTCTAATGTATGTTAGAACGGTCATACTTCCTTCTTGGTAGGGACTTAAATCTTTTACATCAGTCACCGGCAGGGTTTGACATTTATTTTACGGTAGTGTGTTACCAGGTGAAATGTGTACCAGCATTTGTTTGGGTTAGAAATGTGACATTCTACAAGCATTATTGTATTTATAAAAGTAATTAGCGTTTGTCGACATATCAACTCACGTAGGAATTTGAACCCCCTACCTCCTTACGTCACAGGGTGAGATGTGTACCCGCATTTTCATAGTTGGAAAAAATAAACACGACCGCAGAGGGTGGATAGGAGTCCTTTACGGAATATTGAGCCGCATAGCCACCAGTGTGGTAACACGTCTACGTTTTCTGGATGCGTGATCACGACTGCAGTGTAACGGTAAATCCATGCTGTTTTACATAAATTGGGCAATCACCGATGAGGAAACAATATTATTGACTAATAAGAAGCCTACAACGTTGCATGCGGCACACTCCGTTGAAGCGACTATAAATATACCTTGAAATCATTACATTCGGCCATTATAATTAATAATTGCGCTGATTAAACATCAAAATGAGTTTCGACGCACTGGAAAATTGGATAAATTCATGTATGTTTTAAAAGGTTTTGTATATTTTAATGGTAACTATTTTTATAATTACGTCTTTGGTGTACAGAGGTATTTGCTCCTTCATAGAATGTCAAGAAAATGCAAACCTGGCACCTGCAGACATCATTCAAACGGCAGCGCTCAATAGCCCGGACTCTTTGGCGTTATTTTTAGTGACGACGGATTTTACCTGGCTTATAACAACTGGTCCATGGGTAATTAGCGCTTTGCTATAGATTTTAGCGATTTTTATTTATTTATTTACACTATTTATCCCGATTCCTAGCATGTAGCTTGGGGCCTAGATCTACATATTGAATTAAAATTATATCTTTAAGCTATGTTCTGTTTTTTAATACAATAATAAATTTAGAATAAGCATCTAAATTTAAAAGTCCTATTTGTCCTTCTTTCCTAAACCTAACATACTAGTTGGTCCGCCCCGGGTATATTACGCCCCCGGTACCCTGCCACGCTGGGTGTCCCATAGCATTCTGGATCTTATAGTTCCCAGATCGGCGATAGCCCCAGCGGGGGCGGACATCCCCCTCTCCACCACCTGGGGAAGCGCCCTACTGGAGATTTCACTCCAATTACTACCCACAGTATAACCACCTATGGACTTACAACTAAATTAACCGAAAGATAGTTAAAGATTTTAGAGAATTGGCATAGTTTTTTCCCCAAGTTAGTAATCAATATGTATTTATTTAATTTCAGATTACTGGGATCTATATGGGTCGGATAGCGGCCTGAGGGTCCCAGAAGTACAGACACTGCCGCTCAGCGATTGGGGGCGACTACACGACGTAGCGCCAGCAGCATGTGTGCGGCCGTCGAGTGCTGCAAAGCAGCGAAGTGGAGGTGAAGTCCATACCAGTCCATTTCCTTGAAGCTGTCAGTGGTCTGCCCCAAGCGACCAACGCCATCCCAACCCACACTTGCTATGGATATACTGTCAGCGGGATGCCTATATTCGAGGTGAATTGGACGTGATAGATCATCTAATATGTAAGTTTGCCAGTCTTTAACTATTAAATTTTTTTTTAATTTGTATAAAAGGGTATCATCTACAAGTAAAAATACTATAGTCACTGGCTTAGAACTAGACAACAAGTTTTCTTTGCTTCCCTATCTCTCTTTCTTTCTACCCAAAACCCCGTTATTTCACTTTGCCTGAAGAGCTTAGTTAAAGTTTGAGGTACGAGATGACGATGACATCTAGAAACAGGTAATTTCGACCCACTGTTAGGTGTTAAAATTTCGATCTAACAGATGGCGTTGACATCTAGAAACCGTCAATTTCACACTCTGCTGCGGATATATGGTTTTAAAACGATAATAATATGGTGTTTCAACGTGTTTAAGTATACCAACATAATAATTAACCGTAAAAATTACCTTGTTGCTCTAGCCGGTTATTAAAAAGAGAGAGAGAACCCTATCTTGGGCATGATAATTTGTTTGTCGAGTCAAAGGTTCCGGGTTAGATTCTCGGCATGGGTGGAAATGATGGCCTAAACTTTCATAGTGATAAATTAACTGCCATGGACTGTATTTTGTACCTGTCCTAGTCTTTAAGTTAAATTATAACGTATATGAAGGTATGACATGAAAAAAGTGACCCGACTCTTAGGGTGAACGGTGCATCGGATTTGTTTCAAGAGGTTTTAGTAGCCAGCTATTTTCAAAGGCATTCAAATATATTGACATAATAATTAAACAGGGAAATTATATTATAACCATTTACATTGTTGCTTTAATCATTTTAAAAATCTAATGTTTTTTGCACGATAATGTGTTTGATTTATAGTGCGCAAGCACAGTAGTTTTAACGTACTATATGTTTCAAGTGTATTTTATTACACACACTTTGCGAATGTTTGTATCAGATAAAGCAATTATGTTTATGAAAAATTGTATTAACATAGTATGTTAATATCATAAGTAGTTTGAAATTTAAAAGTAATATATATTTATCGTAATATTTAAAGAGAAAAAAATTCGTTGCTATCTTTACAGAAACTCAAATATATGGACATAATAATTAAGAAAGGATATTATATCATAACTACTTACTTTAATTCTTTAGCAATTTGAAAAACTGAATATTTAATTGCACGATAATTTGTTTGACTTATAGTGTGCAAGCACAGTAGTTTTAACGTACTTTAGGTTTCAAGTATATTTTATGACACACACTAAGCGAATATTGGTATCAATTAAAGCAAGTATGTTAAAGAAAATTTGTAAAAACGGATTATATTAATACCAAAATTAGTTTGAAATTTAAAAGTAATATATATTTATCGTAGGATTTAAAGAAAAAAAATGCGTTATTTTACAGAAAATAAATAATTTAAACTTAATATGCCTGGAACAAATATATTTAAAGTGTTTACTTTGATTTTAGTTTGAATTCACACTTTAATGTTTTAGCTCAAATGGATACTGGAGATGCCTGTCCAAGCCGTGGGAAAGACGCGGTCCAAGCCCCAACCTCCACAGCCCCCCGTTCAGATGACCAAGCTTTGTCGCTTTCAGGTGTCTTCCAGTAAGCCGGTGGTGTAGGGACGAGGCAGCATGGAAGCACACTCACCCTTCAAGGCATGGATATGGTGGTGGCGAGACCATCATCAACACCACTACTGGGAATTAGTGGCCCGGTAAATCAGGTTGATCGAGGGTTGTCAGAGGTATCTCTCTTCGATTCGTCAAGGATAAAATTAAGCAATTAAAGAGTTTTTGTTATGTTGGGCGAAAATTGATCATATAATTAGGGACGCTAGAGCGCGAACGTGACGCTAAAACCTGGTTCGAGGAGCATATCAATGCTTTGCTAGGGCGTCTCCTGGATCACGGATTTAGCGTGGAGGATCACGTAAGTCTGCTATTAGACAGCACAGATGCCTAGTCAAGACCTGTATTTGTGTAATTTAGAAGAGCGGCCTTTTTACGGTACATTGATACTTTTAAAAAATTAAACAAGAAGCCAGTGGATGCCCATAGTGGTGTATCTAACAAGATGAGAAGTTAGCTTATATTCAAAATTATGAGGAAAGAGAAGGGGTAAGACTAGATTTTGGTTATGTTTGTGAAAATCCTAGTATCCGCATTCTGGCTAAACTTTTCTAAATTCACTATGGAGAAAGTTTGGGAAAATGCCTGATTTACCACACGTAGCCGTTGTCAACGACTATCAGGGAATCTACAAGAACCTGACGGATCCTACATCACAGTGGACAGCGTCATTGTTGTTAATGATGAGGATATGTTTCCCAATTACAAGGATGCGCGTAACGCATTGCGCCCTGACCCTAACACCAGTGTGGCGGTGGCATGCTACACGACTGCTATGGCTAGGTTTCACTTATACAGCATCCTTGAAAAATTCGGGGATCGCGTTTTGTATCATGATACAAATAATGTTCTATTCACGGAACACCCCGGCGATTGGAGTCCAACAACCGGAGACTTTTTAGGTGACCTCACTGACGAAATTCAAGATTACGGTCCGGGAAGCTATATTAGCGCCTTTGTATCTGGTGACCCCAAGAATTACGCGTACCAAGTTTGTGTTGGTGGCAATGCTGCCTAAACAAAAACGATGTGTAAAGTTGACGGAATCACCATAAACTATGGCGACCGGAACGACGTTAATTTTGAAGTTTTGAAAGTGATGTTTACCGAACAGTCTGGGGAAAGGTACATACAGATACCACACAAAACTGTAAGAAAAGGTCTTACGATTGTATGTACTGTTTCGCAGATTAAATTAACGTTTACCGGCCAGTGTACACCAAGCGACGGATAACTGATGATTTTAATACGTTGCCGTTTGGGTATATGAGACCTTGTAAACGTGCTCGCCACGACTAAAAGGTGATCATTAAGAGGGGCTAAATAATCATATTTTTTCTTTCATTCTAGACAGATCCACTGACATAAAATTTTTCAAGGAATTGAGATCTAATTCATATTTTTCTGCATGAAAACACTTATAATTTTTATTGATTTATTTATGCACCCGGGCTCCTTTTTAAGTTTTTTCTCCACCAGTACAATCCTTTACCTACCTGATTATTTCTAGTCAAATAGAATTTGATGTTTAGATATATATTTATTTTTATACATATTTTAATTCTAGTCAACTTTTTATTGTATATATTTTTATTGAAACTATCTGTATATATATATATGTAAATATATATATATGTAAATATATATATATGTAAATATATATATATATGTAAATATATATATATATGTAAATATATATATATATGTAAATATATATATATATATATACAAACACACTTTAAGCTGGACTTTGTAAATTAGCTTAGATATTTTGTACCGAGTCCACTATTCCTATTACGACCACAAGAAATTGATTATTGTTTCCTCTACACCTAAACATGTATAATACATTTCAAGGTGTGAGATATATTCTATAACTTTAATTTTTTTATAGTTTAATATTTCAAGTTTTCTTTTAATGTTATGTCCTTTATTCTAAAAAATTTATTTGTGTAAATAAATACTATAAAAACTTTAATGTGTGTGTTTTAACATCTACACCCATCCCTCGTATACTATAAATATAAGTTAATTTAGCTTATAAACTCAGTCCCAAACATTATGGACAAATCGAAACATCCATTTTTGGCCCTCATCAGTAGACCTTCTGGATCTGGAAAATCACATTTTGTTGACAACTTTATCTGTCACTTGGACAAATTGAATGATGTTAAATTTTATAAAATCACCTGGTGTTATTCTTTATGACAAGCGGTATTCAAATAAGACGGGCCAAGTCCCTGTGTCATATTCTGTAAGGGCTTGCCAGAAATGGATGACGCCTGTAATGACTCTCCACAGCTGATTATCCTGGACGAGATGATTTGTGAAGCCAACTAAGTGGTCGTCGATCTTTTCACCAAAGGATGCCATCATCAAACTATTAGCCTCATGTACCTTACACAAAATATATTTCTTGAGGGCAAGGGCCAAAGAGACATTTCCTTAAACGCACACTATAATGTGCTTTTTAAAAATCCCAGGGATAAAGCTAAGATTCAAAAGTTTGCATGTCAAGTCTGTCCTGAAAACCCCTGTGTTTTACAAGAGGCTTACGCTGATGCTACAAGTACTCCCTACGGGTATATATTGTTAGATTTCAAGCAAGGTACACCATAATGGTTCAGATATAGAACTCGCACAAATGTCGAATGCTGCGTGTACCTACCACGCTAAAGCTATAAAAACACTGACACTCCCTATTGCAGATCATTTCCTGACCATGAGTCCCAAAGTTCTGAAGCAAGTACTTCTGTTGCATGCGATGCATCTCATGATCTCGCAGCAACGTGTCACCTTGTTGAAAACGGCAGACAAGAAACTAATTGACTCTGTTTGCGAGTGTGCCTACATAAGTTTATCAGGGCAAGTGCCGTTAAAAATGCGCAGAAGACAAAGAAAGTTACGTTCTTACAAGCAGGTGTTGTGGAAGCTGATCAAAGAAGGAGAGAGCTAGAAGAAGAGACGATAACTAGTTCAAAAAGGGGGAGCGTTCTTACTTTTTGCCCTATTAATCAGTGGTGTCCTTGGTTCCTTATTCAACAAGTAGATAATGAAACATACGAAAAAGATGATATTGGTGTCCCCGGAAACATTACACCGTTACGAGAGATACCACCAACAAGTGTAATAAGCCACAAATCTAGTGGTCTCCAAGCTTGACAAGGAAATGGAATAAAATAATTGCTTAAAATTTGAAGACAAGTCTAAATGGACTTTATATTAACAAGTGCTACAGTGCTATCTGTACTTTAGACATCAGCCTCCACCACCTAAAATTACCGGCACAACCAACCCTGAAGTGTCTACTTCCCATCACTGCTATACTCAATACTATTCCAGTACTGGCACGTTAAAAAGCCGAGCTCTTACTAGAACATATTATTTCCCGAGGCGGTATCTCTTGGAACGCTAATGGGGAAGTGAGTATTCACGATACGCCTCTCCGTGGATCTAATATCGTGAATTTATTCAACTATCTGGTCAAAGCAAGAAGATACAGAGAGCCGTCGGGGTGGCGAGAGTTTCTCATAGCTCTCCAAAAAATAAACGTTATGAAAGAATTTATTGCAAACCCGAAGAAGAGACTGAAAAGGGTGGACGAGCTTAATGAGCCGTTTAGCCGACATCTACTACAACCCTTCTCATCCAACAGGGTTTGCAGGGGCGGCATCGCTCATAAAGGCGTGCAAAATCCGGCCAAAGTACGAGAATGGTTTCATGCGCAAGACCCTTATGCGCTACATAAACCTTCGATAAAAAAGTTTCCACGCAACGAGTAAGTGGTGTCAAACATTGACAATCGCTGGCAAGCTGATCTTAAAGATATACGGTGCTGTGTACTTACTCACCGTCATCGACGTTTTTAGCAAGATGGCCTGGTCAAAGACGCTTCCCTCCAAGACGGGGATCGTAGTGAGGGATGCCTTTCAGGACATTTTAAAACAAATTGGCCGTCAACCTCTAATTTTACAGACGTACAAAGGGACAGAGTTCACGGCACGTATAGCTTGGAAATGTCTCAATAAAGAAGACGTTTATTACTACACCTATGAGGAAAGCAATACCGGTTATGAAGTAAGTCACGAGATGTGAAGGAAATCGACCATATAATGAGCAGCTGCAAAAGCTACCTGGGTACGCAAGGAGAGCAAGACGAGAATACCAAAGATGCCTAGACCCAGCAGGAAGACTCCCACTTTTGAATATATACCGGCAAAGGAAGGAAGAATTCGAAAATACAATGAAAACTGTTAAAAATGATAGCTGGGAAAGATTTGTTCAAGAAGAATTGAGGAAGAATACATGGGAAGTAACCTTTCAGATTGCAGCAGGAAAAATTAGACCCCCAGCTGTCATTTCAAATTTCAAGATACTAGAAGGAAGGAATTGGCTAGGCTAATAATTGATGTGTTCTTCCCTGATGATAATCCGGAGGAGGCGAATGAGGAGAATGAAATAATTAGGCAGGATATGAAAATTGCATATAATAGTGAAGACATGATAGTAGAACCAGTAACACAGGGTGAGATTAAAAGGTTAGTAGCAGGAATGAAATATAGAAGGCACCTAAACCTGATGGAATCAGGGTAGAGGTGATTCAAGAAGTCATCGAAAAGATAGCACCCTTTATGGTTCAGCTCATGAATGAGTTCTTGGCTCAGGGCAGAATCCCAAGTGTGTGGAAGCGGAGCGAAGTGGTAATTCTGAGTAAAGGGGAGGACAAAGACCAGCAATTTACAAAGTCCTACAGACCGATATGTTTGATGAATGTATGTGCAAAACTGCAGGAGAAAATTCTATGTAAGAGACTGCAAAAACATAGAGAGGAGGTGGCACTGCACCCTCAAAAGTATGGCTTTAGGAAGGGCAGGTCTATAGAGGATGTGATCTGTGCTGTTGTTAGCCTGGTAGAAAAATCTAGGGCAAAATATCTGATAGGAATATTTGTGGAAATCTCAGGTGGATTTGATAACCTTTGGTTGCCAGCCTTATTCAAGAGATTAAAAGAACTAAACTGTCCAGGTATTCTCTACAGAAGCTTTAAGGACTACCGTAGGGAAAGATATGCAAACCTGAGATTCCCAGGAATAACAATAAGCAAAAAATCAACAAAAGGATGCCCACAAGGATAGGTCAGTCGTCCGATACTTTGGGACGTTGGTCTCGAGCCTGGGTTGCTGGAGATAAAGACACTCCCTGAAGTGGTGGGGTTGGTTGCTTTTGCTGATGACTTGCTGATAGCGGTGGAGGCAAGTTCATGGAGGAATCTGGAAAAAAATTTAATAAGGTACTAACCAGCTTGGATGAATGGTGTAGGAAAGTAAGACTCAGCATGGCGCCGGCGAAGACAACCTACATGCTGCACAGGGGATTGCTTAAGAGAGATCCTATAATTAAGATAGCAGAACAAACAATTAAAAGAAGCAAAATGGTTAGATACCTGGGGGTGACGATTAACGAGAAGAGTAACTTCCTAGCTCACATAGACCATGTAAGCGGGAGAGCCTTACGGCTTGTGAATGGGATAGTATTTATAGGGAAGCGTAAGTTCCATCTTCCCTTAAAACTGCTTGGACTATACCATCAGGCGTTGCTTGTGTACATGGTGGGTAATGGAGAAGGAGTGTGTTCACAACAACTGAGAGGGAACAGAGCTAAAAGGAAGCTCATTTGCCTTCAGAGGAAAATTCTCATGGGACTCTCTGGGGCCTACAAAACTGTACCAACCAACGCGATGTGTGACACCCTAGGTGTCTGGCCCCTAGACTTAGAAATACGATAGAGGGCCACTGGATACTGGTTTGGTAAAGGGAAGTTAGACAAAGAAATAGAATTAACAACTAATTGTGTAACTATCAAGAATGATATAAGAGAGACCCTTTTGCGGTAGTGGCAAGCAGACTGGGAAGAGAGTACCGCAGCTAGAAGGATATTCCAGTTATTTCCAAACCTACAATAAAGACTGAGAATAAAGAATCTTCAACGTTCCCAGAGACTTGTCCATAATATCACAGGACATGGCCCATACCGAGAGTCCCTCTTTAGGATGAACTTGAGTGAAACCAGTCTTTGCTGTTGGGAAAGAGAGGCGACACCGGAACACGTGACCTTAAAATGTATATTTACGGAAAGGGAAAGAG
>CABFWB010006606.1:0-15572 GCA_902151455.1 Timema bartmani
CGTACGTAAATGAGTACCTATCTAAGCCATACAAAACTTTAGCTGTAAATTATGTTTCAGAAGCGCCTGAACCCAGCAAGGTTTGCCATGTCTCCTGATCACCGCTTCATTCTTTTGGCTCATAACATCCAAAAGGTACCTATTGTTTCACTAACATAACACTGATATCATTTCAACTAGTACGGTAAGCTTTGTAAAAAAACTTCAACTCACTAATGCGGAGTACTAACTAATTTTAGTTGCTGGCGAAAGTATTCATAAAAAAATTCGTAAATAGGAATTATATTTTCCCCAATATACCAATATAATTATCTATCATCTTGTATAGTGAAATAAACGATATATCGGTCAAATTATATCGATCTATTGGTGGTTTCTGATAAATTGAATTGCAGTGGTCTGGGTGAACTATAACAACTGTATTAATATGGCTACTGTTCTGTAATGCTATTCTTCATTTTTCTTAGCAATTGTTTTATTTATCTAATAGTAAAACATTTATTTGATTATTAATAATAGTAAGAGAAAAAATGGTTAATTTGTTTTGATACACAAGTTCTAAAGCGTTGTCCGAAAAAGTAAATATAACGATAAATTAATCGGTATATCGTATATTAAAACATCGATGTATTTGTAAATAAATCAATATATTTTATATCGATATTTTATTGCTATACTTATTTGTAAGCCAAAACAGTGTTGCAGCTCCCTATTACTGAACCATCTCCTACAGTCTCTTCAAGAGCACACTATGTCATCATTATATTGTAGCCTTATGAAAAATATATCCATATAATTATTTTGTTGAGTGGATTAAGAAATAGTAACTTTCATATTATTTGATTTATCCTATTACCGTATTTACGGAACAACTTTCTTAAATACGGCCATTTGTTAATTATTTAGAGTGCTCTCTAATTATTACTATCTTTTATGTATGATTAAATATTAGCAAAGGAAATATTTCTGCTTAACTTATAATCAAGCAAATTATTTACGTCAAAACCTGTTCATGATTTTCTAATAAGTAAATATTGTAAGGATGAAAATACGTAATTCAAATTCTAGTCTGAAACTTTTCATTTAAAATAGAATGTAAAATAAAGCTTTTTAATACATTACTTAATGGTTGACTCAGACTTTAGCATTACACACAACCCAGCTATTTTGTTTTTAATATTATAGAATATAATAGGTCGTAATGCTAAAGAATTATTGTTGCAGATGTTCCGGTACTCATATCTGGGCCAATACACAGTATATGATATTGCAACAATGTAAGTAGGTACTAAATTCATTTGGTTGTAGGCCTATTTTTAGTCAAACATGAGGCCTTGCTCAGTTACAATGATTATTAAAAGATTAATAAGTTTAAAAATGAATGCATCTTTAATTAAATATTTACACTTTAATCTAGTTAAAATAATGCTTTAAAATTAATAAATATTGGACTCAAGCCAATACTTTCTGTTTGCGCTATGAGCGTAAAGGTGGGTTTATATACGTCTTTCTCCATAAACCAATTTAATTTGCTGATAAATACCAATTGCAGACAAGATTTCAGTTGTTAGGGACTCTATCCCTGCATGCCTTTTCATTGTTACTACCATACCTGCATTACGCTCCGCCATGTTAATGAGTAAAATTTTAAAGCACTCTAGCGGCTAAAGTTTAAAATTCATTCCCGAGGTGTGGGATTATCATTGATCTCTATAATATAACTGGATGGACATCTGTGGTTGAAATTTTCGAGCTGTCGTCTGCATACCATTGTGTAAAAGAGAAGAAAACTTTCGGGTATCTCTTTATCTCCTACACTCATACAAGGGAATGTGGCATTTTGACATCGTTCATTAATTTGATTGAATATAACATGAGGTACATTAATGTGTGATTAGCTACATTAAATAAATATGTTAGTAAAAGCTTTGAATTGCATAACAAAGTTCGAAACTGGTTAGTTTTTTCTTTAAATAAGTTGATGTAGCATAATATATACGATGATTTTTGAAGGAAGCTCGATTGGAAGGCTTTATCTCGTACCAGAATCCTATCCTATAGTGGTGTTTAGTTAGGATAAAAGACCTTCTAGAAGGAAATTTCTACTTACGTTCTAAATAACCATCTATCCAATTAAAATTGTATATATATATATATATGATAGTATTCTGGTACGAAATATAGCCTTGCAGATTGGGATTATTACTAAGTTACATACTAAGGGTTTAGTAGATGCCATACTGCCTATAAACTAAATTATCATTTGAACGTAAGACTTAAACACAAAGTATGTCATTTAAACAAAAGTAACACAGTTTTTAACTAGCTTGTTTCATTATAGTTATCGAACTTTCAACATAATATGCTTTCTGAAAGCACTATACAAGATATGAGCCAACATTTTTTTTAATGGTAACCTAATAATACTTTATACAAGCCTATAACCCAAGTGATAGTGTGAATGCATGTCAACTACACAAAGTTTGTCATTCAAACAAATGTAATCAAGTTTTAAGATACCTTATTCATTATAATGTGGTTTCTGAAACCATTATACAAGCTAATAACCAACTTTAAATATAAGTTTAGTCTTGGCAGATTGTAAACAATATGGATTATAACTACATATTTAAATATATTAAAGATTCTATTCGTATTTGTACAGTATTACCTGTAAAACTGAATTGTATATCCTTTAATATAAATGTTTCTTCAGGAAAGTGTGGAATAATACTTAACTATTTTTAAACAATAACACTTTTATTCATCAGAAACATGTTTTCGCATAAGAATATTAAACGAAACCGTTAATTCTGTTCCCCCACAATGTAGCAGACGATAAACTTGAGCATCACGCTTTGGTCCTTGGAAATTCGGTAAGTGTATGTCCATCCAGTTATATTATAGAGATCAATGGGGACGATACATCTAATTTATAGTTGCCAATTGTACTATATGGATACTATTTCTGCTATAATTTCACCACCAGAACCTTCGTATGATTCAACATTGAGATATTACGCTCAAAATAAAATTCGTATGTAGTATAAATTAACAATTTAATCCATTATAATTGTTAATTTATTATTAAGATTGACCTATTGATTAATATTGGCGAAGCTTAAGACTTGGCCGAAACTAATTTTTATATAATGTGATTGATTTTGAAAGCTACTTGCATATGAAGGGCTTTTCTTTTTTTTCTCACTTCTTACAGTAGTTCTAAATGAAAGTAGTTTCCTTTCGGGTAAAATAAAATCCATTCAGTTTTGTGTACAATCGCTTAAGACTAGAGCTGGCAGCCCTGTTATAAACTAAAGTGTTGGCAATCTTGAGCAAAAACAATGAGACGAGTAGCCATAAACTGTTATGCTGTAACCTTTCATCACATCTTTGGGGCCTTAAAACATTATGTGATGATAAATATCTTAAATTGTAATATAATCTCTATGATTAATTTATACTTTTATTTAGACTTTATCCAGAGAAAAGGCATACAATATATTTTTTTTCTTAGTTGGACTATTTGCATACACTAACTACGCTAGTGGAATAGGAATCAAGGAGATTGAAACTAAGAGATGATCTGAATTTTCATGGAGAAACCACCCTCAATACATCCAACCAGGATTCGATTCTGATCTCCTTGTCACCAGTCTTAACACAAGAATGAAGCCTTATATTGAACGACCACCTATATATATATAACGACCACACACACACATATATATATATATACGGGATGGATCAGTATTTTATTGTTTTAGTATGTTTAAATTTTGCTCAAACGTTCCAATGTAAAGTCCGTTCACCGTAGGAATTGTTTTCTGAAAGGCCCTTTTCCCTACCAGAAAGCTATTATAGAGTAGGATATTGGTAGGAAAAAAGACCTTTCAGAGAGTAATTCCTACCGTGAATGGAGTATAGGTATGCATTATTTAAAAATAAAGAGTCTACAAATAACCAGAATTGATTTTTTAATTTAGGGCTTGTAATTTAAAATCACATTCCAATTAAAATGAGATTTTAAATGTTTTCCTAATTTATTGTTTAGTTGGTGTATAATTTACAATTGGAACATTTAATAGTCTAGGTCTGGACTATATCTATTATGTTCATCGATAGTGATACCTAATTTAATTTAAAAAAATAGTTTTTAAACTTTTCATTCTTTTTGTGACATTCTAGGGACACATTTCCATTAACCCCAACACCTGACGAAGATGGACATCCATTCTTGTTATATGCCGACTGGGCCCCTCGTGGCCATTCCTTGGTCATGGTTTACAACTACGATATATACTTCCGCCCTTCCCCCAGGAGTGGACAGAGTTATAGAGTCACCGATACTGCTATTCCAGGGGTAGTCAGCAACGGAGTGCCGGATTGGCTTTATGAAGGTACAACTCTTCTTTAGGAGAGTATACATTTATTCATTAGCTGAGAAAATGTCATGTGATTTGTATAACCAAGGGCCCTTTTACGCATGCGATTTGTGTCGTCTGACAACCGAAAAAACGGACGGCAAAAACTCGTTCAGTTTGTAAGGTTCTTATATGTATGGGACATTTAGTCGTCCGTTGAACAAATTAGTAGGGGGAATGAAAACATTTTACCAGTGTTGCCAATGTCTTGAAGTAGAAGATGGATCTGTGCGTGTTGTATGGTGCTTATTGGTTGACCTTAAGAAAAAGAAGATGGGATGTCAATCTCATTAACAGTGCAAGATACATAGATAGTGCATTCCATAATCTTCACAGAAAATTAAGAGACGACAATGACAAGTTTTTCAATTATTATAAATAGAATGTCTTTTACATCATTTTATAAATTGGTGGTAACATTCCAAGAACCCATTCTAGATAGGCCACATTTAGTGCAGCTTCAACACAACAATATGACGCCACTTGCCGAAACCCTTCAAACAACTGGCCAACAATCTAGAAGGTTGGCTGCACTGATTTCTAGAGAGAGAACGGACGACACACGACTTGTGTGTTTGCATAAAAGAAACCATTAAACACCACGTATATATAGAAACCGGAAGAGATTTTGCTGCTTGTGATTCCTAGGACTCGACGACATGTTCTTGAAATTGCATTGACAACTAACTCGGACGACAGAGCATAAAGGGACCCATTTGTTTCCATTGATTTATAAAATGGATGAGATTTTGCCGTCGGTTGTCAGACAACACGAATCACATGCATAAAAGAGTCCTAACCTGAATAAAGGTTATGACCAAAGTTATTAAATATTTCCCTTTCCAGGGGATTAAACGATGGCGATACATACTCATGCTCATTATAAGCTGTCACGTTTGATTGGTACCAATACTTCACACTAGAAATGCACAGGGCCACTTTATCCATTAGGCCATCTAGGCACAGTGCCTAGGGCCTATGAACCTTTTAGGGTCTACAAACCTTTCAAGACTAAGGGTCATGTGCAAGAACTTGACATAGTGAATGATTTGTTGACACTAGTGTGGATTTGCTCGCGTCATCATAGGTTAAAAGGTGGAGCGATAAAATACAGTAGTAATTTAGCCAAAATAATAATAATATCATCATCATCAACTGTTCCCAGCCTGTGGGCGGGTCACTTTAGTTAAATGCCTCCATCTTCCTCTATCCTTCCACAACTCTTCCTCCTTTAATCTCTTCCATTATTCTCCTCTCACTTAAACACTTTCTATTATCTACTCCTACTATCTATTTCTTGACCTCCCTGCGGTCTTTTCCCCACATATTTCATATCCAACATTTTCTTCAGCATCCTCTATTTTTCTATCCTCATTACATGCTCTTACCATCTCAATCTTACTTCCTCTACTATAAAATAATAGTATATTTCCAAAATATTTGGCTTCAGATTTAAACAACTTTGGTGCCTTTGTACTGCTAATGGCACCGTCCTGGTGGCCACCCCTCAAACTAACGGCGGCAGATTCAAAACTTGCTTTTTTTACTTGGTAAATAATTAAATGGATAATGCATAATTTTATGGGTTCGTAATGCCATTTTTTTTTACCCTTATCTTCCCATCAAACTACATATTTTAATCCCAACTGTCCACTTAGCTAACCCAGAGCTGATGTTTGTTTGTTTCAGAGGAAGTGCTGGGTAGTAACCAAGCCTTGTGGATGTCTGATGACGGACACATGATGCTCTATGCGACCTTCAACGACACACTTATAGAGGAGCAGAGGTTCCCATGGTTTGGAGTCCCGGATGAACTCAAGAGGTACCCCGAGATTCGTAGCCTTAGATACCCCAAGGTAAGACTTTCGCTTCACAAACTTTAATTTGTGCGTATCTATATATGCAGTAGGATTTGAATGATTTTATGTTGGTTTAAAAAATGGAATAGTTCGAACCCACCATAACTCCCCAAGAAATTCATATTTAATTCACTGGTAAAAAAAAATTAGAATTTTATAAAGATATATTTAGATAATTAGAAGCCTATAGATTAATTGTTATCATTTCAAACTTAACTTTTAATATAGCTTTATAAGGAAAACCTATTTTCCCTTTATGAGGTAATTGTATTAGCTATATTTGGAAGATTGTATAGGAAAGGTGGATAGAAATTAGAAACACATAACTTTCAACGATCTTTATTAAAAAAACCCATATGCCAAGAATGTTGAATAAAGTTGGGAGTTATTGGTACACAAAGTAAATGGGAAAGCGGTGAGCAGGTTGCCTAATATAGGGGACGTGTCGGCTCGGCTTTCATCAATATTATGATTAAAGTCTGCAATTTTCGTATGATCAATTTTACAAGTTTTTATATTTTGTGTTTATATTTTTCTGGTTTTTTAATCAATGTATTTATTGTGTTTTGTGTTTTTTGTATAGTATATATAAAATATGCAGGCCTAGCATATTGAGGTTATTGATTAATTGTGCACCAGCTGGCTAGATACTCAGGAAAATAGTTACCTAGATATATATATTGTAAAGGATTTCCATAGTGTTATTCCATATTATCCGGGTTTTTGATTATTAGAGGACGACTCTGTCCCATTAACCTCGGCTAGTCCTGACTATCACTAGGACTACCAACTGTAAAACTGATAAATAAGTTATATATAAAAATCAATTTTATGTACATATTATTTTTATGTAATAATACAGAACAACTAAGGCAATCTTTTACATAGCAAATTAAAGTTTCCATTCTAGCAACAATTTTTTTTTCCTCAACCCTGCCGATACAACTGATGAGCTCAGTAGGTCCGTTTGTTTTCAGCCCGGGACACCCAACCCGCTGGTGAGCTTGTGGGTTGCTGATCTGGCCGACCCTAAGAACATTCGAACCCGTGACCTGAAGCCTCCAGCCCTGTTCAAATACACCAAGTTAGCGCAGTTCTGTCAGTTTGCACGCTGCCTGTCCACTAAAACTAGTAGAGCACTGTAGCTACAATAAGTTGCTGCTGCATGAACTAGAAACGTTCAGTAGAGCTCACAGGTAGCATTTTCAGTCTTACTCTGCTTTACCATCTCACATTACATAATACACTCACTGGTAGCATTCTCACACTTACTCTGGTTTACCATCTCACATTACAAAATACAGTCACTGGTAGCATTCTCACACTTACTCTGGTTTACCATCTCACATTACAGTCACTGGTAGCATTCTCACACTTACTCTGGTTGACCATCTCACATTACAGTCACTGGTAGTATTCTCACACTTACTCTGGTTTACCATCTCACATTACAGTCACTGGTAGTATTCTCACACTTACTCTGGTTTACCATCTTACATTACATAGTACAGTCACTGGTAGCATTCTCTAACTTACTCTGGTTGGTTTACCATCTCACATTACAGTCACTGGTAGTATTCTCACACTTACTCTGGTTTACCATCTCACATTACATAATACAGTCACTGGTAGCATTCTCACACTTTGGTTTACCATCTCACATTACTGTCACTGGTAGCATTCTCACACTTACTCTGGTTGACCATCTCACATTACAGTCACTGGTAGTATTCTCACACTTACTCTGATATTCTCACACTTACTCTGGTTTACCATCTCACATTACAGTCACTGGTAGTATTCTCACACTTACTCTGGTTTACCATCTCACATTACATAGTACAGTCACTGGTAGCATTCTCTAACTTACTCTGGTTGGTTTACCATCTCACATTACATATTACAGCTTTCTTTACTCTTAGCACCGCATCTTACTACCCGTTCAGGTTATACACATATGTACTTATTACCCTAGCGAGTTAAGGATGAGTGAGGTTGAATTTAAAGGAAGTGTACATCACATTTACACGAAGATCAATTTGAAAACAATTTTTGGAAAAACCAATCTCCCCGTTATTGACAGTCTAGTCTAACACGAGAGTGACACCTTGGACCAGGACTATTCAACTAGTTATCCAAGCAGGCCACTCCAAAAAAATTATTCATTAGATTATACTTTTATAGTTTAAAATGAGAGGAGGAGGGTGGAAGTGAAATGTAATTTGATATTTTATATAATATTGATATATTTCAGTGAAATTAAAAAAATATAAAAGTTAGAATCGGACTAGGCCAAGTAAATATTAAAAAGTATATCATGTCAAAATCATTTAAACATAAATAATAATAATTAAAATATAAACCATTAGTGGGGAAAATACAATGAGACTATTTACAAGCAAAACACTCCGCTATTACAATAAATAACGCACAAAAAATAAGCCAGGCAAATATCAACGGGCAAGACATTGGCTGCTGTTGGGTGGAGGGGAGAAGGTGTGAGTCACTCTCAGCCTCCTTACCAGCTGCATTGTTTAAGGTCGAAATCAAGAATAATATGTTATATAGCTCAGCCGTTATGTGGTGGCGCTTGGAGGGAGAAATACCGGGTCTAGAGTGGGGGATGCACGCCGCTGAAGGGTAAGCTTGCACTCCCTTGTAAACACACAATGTTGGTGGCGTTTGTAGGGAGAGATACAGGTCTATAGTGGGGGACGCACGCCGCTGGAGGGTAAGCTTGCATTCCCTTGTAAACACACGATGTTGGTGGTGCCAAGGACCGAGTAATACTGGGCTTACAACTTCCCCCACCACTGATAAGAAACTTAAGATCTCTCTGGCCGTTCAAGTTCAGGCGCCTCTACATATAGTCTCAACTATATGACGCATCTCCAGTGATACAGTAGTACTTTCAATCCGCAGGCCAACCTGTGGAGCTTGGCGGGCCGGATGTGGTCCGCAGGCCACCAATTGATTAGCCCTGTCTTAGACAATGTGGTGCTCCTTGTGGTTTCAAACAGTGAATCAATCCTGTGGGAAGTCAAGATTTTCAATGCCAAATTGAATCGAAATCTCAGCTTACTAACTCGCATAGAATAATGTGTGTTAGGAAATTTTTCGAATCCGAATGAAATATTTTATAACATAAATATTTCGAATAAATACAATTAATTTTTTTTTTAAGATCAAATTCAAAGAACATATTAGATAATTTTTTTAATTTGGTCAAGTCAGCTAAAAATGAATACTATAATAACCGTGGTTTAACCCTGTTTCGATAAAATAAAATGTTATGATAAAATGTTTTACTCTATTTTTTTTATGGTTCACCAGCTTCGGTGGTCAAGTGGTACAAGGCGTCACGTCACGCTTGCAGTAGATTGGACTGCCGATGATGGGGAGATCGGGGTTTAAATCTCAATCGGGTTTACTGAAGGTGTTTTCTCCCAAATAGTTTTCCACTTTCCCTATGTGCAAATGCGAGTACACTTTCTCTTAGTTCAACCTTCCTCATCCTTAATACTCTAACTAGTTCATGTGCATTGAACCCAAACAGGTGTTGAGATAAATTAATTTGAATCTGACATATATTTATTTGGACTTGAAATTTATAATTTGATTTGAATCTTTCAAATATTTACATTAAGAATGTTGAATCTTGGTTTGCTTCAGATCCATATTTGTAATATTTGAAGCTTGGGACAGGCTTACAATTAATATTATTGTGGATTACACAGGTGACTCGTGCTAATGGCTCCTTTTTTACCACCTAATCTTTTGTAAAATATACTTTTTGTTACTCTTCCATTGTTACCATTTAATACAATAAAGTGAAAAAATGTAAGTTCGTGTTAAAATGTTTTCTATACATATCTATATAGAGAAAATGTAATCACTGAGCATTGCAGATTCTCTACACCATTTTTTAAATTGTTCTTCAAATAGTTGGCAAATGGCATTCCAAACGATTCATCGCACTTATAATTTTAGGTTAATTAATATAGTTAGAGAATATTCTTAGGAAGTTTGTGTATTCCCTTAAGACATTATTTTACAAATGGGGTCTGTGGCGTAAAATTAAAGGCTCTGCAAAAAAAATAATTTAAAAAATCTGTACCAATTAAAAGTAAAAAATATTGAAGGTACGTTTACATCTGGTGGATGAGACAATATTTGGGTCATGTCACTTCTACTGCTCAGCTTGTGTACTAAACTGTTTTTATAATTATAGTCCAGAACTTGCAGAGAATCTGCTCTAGCACAGATGTTTACACATTTGCGGAAAGTTGGAGTGTCTACCCACAACGCATTGAAACGTTCAATTACAATCAACTGATTGCTCCACTTTAACAACCATAAATAAAGAATTTGATGCCATAAATCATTTAATTAAGAGTAAACCTTTTAAGTTATAATTCTTTACCCCGACAGGCAGGTATACAGGGTGGCTGCATCAATTTATGGGACATTAAAGATGACAAAATGCGTAGTTGCCTTCCCTCTGGAAAAATGTAACTTTCTATTCAAAGGTATTTGACCTTGAACTAACTTTTTTTTATGCTTCACTAAAGATATTCAAGGGGTTCCGTTATGTTGTATAAAATATAAACGAGTTTAGCGGCTATATTTAATTGAGAAACGCTGGGTTAAGTAAATGATTTAACTGCAGAATCTAAACAATTTGCGCTACAATATAGGATTAGGTTGATTGTGATAGTCATAGGCGCTGACCTGTAAAAAAAACATTGAGGGTGCTCTGTGAAAAAGGGCATGGGGTAGTATATCATTTGCAAATTTTCAAGCGACATAGACTATTTAAAAAATGATGAAAATTAAGGTGCAATTTGTTGTTCTCAATGTATGTTTAGTAAAATAAATTTAATAAAAGAAAGCAAACATGCACAACACAAAAATAATAAATACAATATGAGTACTGCCACTAACCAAACTATATTGGAAACATGTTAACAAATGCCGGGCTGTTAGTTCATGAGTAGTGAGTGCTACCAACTTAATCACACTTGCTTGGATATCTGATGGAAGCACCTGCCATTTGCTACACTAGAAAACACTGTTCGCAGCTCAACCCTATATCCTAGATAGAACTAGCGCTGTAATATTAAGGCTTTAAAAAGGATGAAATATTGGGGGTGCTGAGCACCCCTGAAAATATTTTTGGGGGGTGCTTAGTATGCAAAGAACCCCCGCAGTCGGCGCCTATAGATAGAGTTGTACTTTGCTTTATTCATATAAATTAATAGCACCGAGAATAAAATATCTTTGAGCATTCTAACAATATTTTATAAAATAAAATAAACTTTAATATTTTGCCAAAATATCTGTTGATAGGTTTTCAACATTTTTACTCTCACAAACTATAAAAGACCAGCTTAAGCTCATTGGATTGTTTTTTTCCAGTTGAAACCATTGATTTGAGCCATGTGACTAAATAGTAAATACCTGATAAATTTTAATACTCAAAAGAATCTATCTGCACGTGATACTTTTATACACAAGTGAATAGTTCCTCTAATGAATTTGAGACATTTTCTTGACTCTAGAGACAGTAGATTTCTTCTCAAAATATCTTCATAAGTCTTTTTGTATCTTAGTCTGCACGCAATAGTTCATATTTTTTTAAATGGTTATTTCTCTGCATGCTCTACACAAAATATTAAGTTTTGCTTGCCAAAGAATAGTAAAGATCCTTATTTCAATATCAAATGACTCTGAAACACGCTTGCAAGGCCATTCATTTTCCGAATATTATTAAATAAGAAATATAATCTTGCCATTTTCCCCGAAACATCTTATTATGGGAATATTTTAATTCTAAAATGTTGTATATGATTTTTAATTATAATATAATTAATAATCATGTGCGACATATATATTTATTGTGCTTGTTTTATTTAGTTAAAACATTTGGATCTATAAAATATGTTCGATTTAAATTCTTTTGCAAAATTTAAGGCCCTAAAGATTTTAAAAATTGTGAAATTTAGGATTTAGACCAATGATTAATTTTTACTTGAAAAACTAGTTTGTGAATCTATTATTTGTTATTATTTGATAGAAAATTTAGTTTACAATGAATTTATACTTGATTTTGGTTAATTTCTTAAGCTTGTATGTAAGTTATAAACATCAAGACATTACTATTAGTTTTTTTTTTTCCTAAAATGAAACTATTGAAACATTGGTCAAGATCACTTCTGGAGTTTTTGTCCAAGTAACATCTATTTGTCACCAGTATCACTGTGCAGACACAATCTCCATCATGTTGTAGCCTTGGTAGTAAATATTATTCTCTCTACATTATGTGCTGATTTAGAGTATCTTGGATGGACAGAAGCTCATCATTAAGTGAGCTGTCTGCATAATAAAGCACGGTTCTTGTAGGAATCTGACCATAAAAGTTACTAAAACTATTTTTTATATAGTCATACATAAGTCATATAAGCTAAAGATGTCAGTTTTGGTAAATACTGTACATGTAATCTTAGCTCAGTTGGTAGAAAGTCTGCCCACTGAGCTACTGTCTTTCTTCAATTCTAAACCATACTTTTTTCCCCATCTAAACGTCTCTAAAAACGGGTTGTATCTTAGAATTGATAGTGTCTTAGAATCTTTTCTTTTTCAATCGGTGCAGGGTTGCCACTGACCTGGAAAGTCAGGGAAATGAAAATAGGTAATGGAAAGTCAGGTAAATGCAATTATGGTCAGAGAAAGTCAGGGAAAGTTTTTTAGTGTAGTCCATTAAATTGCAGATTATTTTCTTCACAGTGTCTTTGATAAATACATTATTTTGAGGTAAGATAGTATATTATGTACTGTAACTTTTTAATTTTGAAACCGGATTTGGTTATGGTTATGGCAAACTTTCCTGGGAATCGCTGTGCTAAATGATGGCTTTTCCAAGATAGTTCTGAACATAGGTTGGTGACTAGCCTGTTTCTTACCTGGCTCTAAGTTTCAAGGGAAGTTAAAACAGGGGAAGAGTCATTGTCATGCTTGGTATTCCAGTTTCATAGTTTTGTGTTTGTAAATAATATTTCAACTTATTTGTGTATCTGTTATGTCTCTTAATTTGTTTCCATGCTCTAATTGATTCAAAAGACTCATACATATTGATTCAGAAGGAAGAGTTGAAAAACAAATCTACTGATAAATAAGATACCTACTATGGTTGTTGGTAAATTGAATTCTGTAATAAAATTATGTCTTAGATATTGGGTAATTTAGCATTTTATTTTTATTTATTTTCTTTGAATCAAAGCTTTTTTCTGTTGGTGGTACTGGAAAATTAAAATGCGCCTTATAATTGAGAAAATAGGTTCGATTTCTGACATAGCTGAAAATTTTATCATTGGTGAAATGTGGGTTTCCTTTTTCACAGTGATAATTTAACAGAGACTGGATGTTGTGTCTGTTCTGGATTTAATTTAGTTTAGAAATTGTGTGCTGATATAATCAGTCAGCTCAGAAAGTGTACTTTAAACACCTCGAATAAAAAAATAAAAAAATTAGATTGGCTAAATACTTTATTTGTAGAGTAACCCAACTACATATGCCAACGTAGCACTGTTATACTTTTTCTAAAAAACTGCAGACAAAACTCTCTAATATTTAAAGCTGATCTTATATCATGTCATAATCTTCACATAAATGTTTTAGAACATCAATAGCCTCAAAACAAGTTGAAATATAATTTTATATACCTACATGCATTTTTTTTCCAGATTAGTACCTACATATTGTTATTCTTTCTTTTGAGTGGTACAAAGAAAGCATTCAATACCGTTAAATTGTAGTGGGACGTAGTTTTAATACAGATTTTTACTCTTTGGCCAAAACTCTTAGGAAGCATAGGTAAATGTTTATTAAGTCCATTCCTTGTTAAAAACATGGCATTCATTTTCAATTTTACCTTATTTCACAGTAGCACTCATTGTTAGGGATAACAAAATTTGAAATATAATACAGCGCTCGGATGATGACAAACACTTGCGTGAGAATACGTTGGTGAACAGGTGAGTTTTTACATGGAACTTGACCGCGCAGGTAGGGGTGGAAGAGACGAGTTGGATTGATATGGTGGGGGTGGAAGAGAGGAGTTGGAAAGATATGGTACTGGTGGAAGAGACGAGTTAGAATGATATGGTAGGGGTGGAAGAGACGAGTTGGAATGATATGGTAGGGGTGGAAGAGACGAAGTTGGAATGATATGGCGGGGGTGGAAGAGACGAGTTGGAATGATATGGTGGGGGTAGATTATGTTTCTTCCTCTCTATTAGATATGTGACGTTCTCAGCTACCACGTGGTCGCTCAATATCCATATGTAAATGACAATGTTCGCTTGTCCTTGAACTACTTCACATATGCATACACCCAGTACAGAGTCCACTTTTACCATAAGCCCAAGCTTATGTAACATTATAAACAAACATGCTCATTTGTTCACATGTTTAAAAACACAAAATGATTGTGTATTTAATTTGTCATTTTTGTTAGTAAAATGATGACATTTTTAAATATGTGTGCAGGCCACATAAATTGACGTCGCGGGCCGTAGTTTGTCTACGGCTGTTCTAATACATCTTAACCATATCTTCCCATCGACATCTTGGCCTACCAAACGGTCTTGTATCTTTATATTTCCCAACTAAAATACATAATACTATAACATTAAACTAAAGGCTGAGAATATTGTAGCGTGACCAACATTTTATAGTTACATCATTCCTTTAAGTTGAAAAAGCAAAGTTATTTTGATGTATTTCTTAAATATGAAAATATAAAATGCTTTTATATGAAGACAATTTCAAAAGTAAAATTTAATATTTTGCTATTAAAATATCAGAACTCGAATTCAAGCTACAGTTCCATGGTTATATTGTGATTCTTATCCAGCCCAATATTTAGTGTTGTCAGAAAAGTATTGTTTTATAAATCACCTGAATCATTTGGAAAATTTAAAACTCATAGTGAAGTGTAAGGAAGTGTTGTACAGAATATACTTTATATCCATTGTCACACGTGCTGCTGAAACATGGACATTAAATGTAAAAGAGAAAAGGAAAGTGGAGGCCAGGGCAATGAAGTTTGTGAGGAGCATGTTAGTTGTCACCAGGAGAAACAGGATTAGTATTGAAGTTATCTGGGGAAGAGTTGGGGTACAGGGAGTACATGAGATAGTAGAGGAAGCAAGACTGAGATGGTATGGGCATGTAATGAGGATGTTGGAGTACATGAGATAGTAGAGGAAGCAAGGCTGAGATGGTATGG
>CABFWB010006606.1:16113-31737 GCA_902151455.1 Timema bartmani
AGGATGTTGGAGTACATGAGATAGTAGAGGAAGCAAGACTGAGATGGTATGGGCATGTAATGAGGATGTTGGAGTACATGAGATAGTAGAGGAAGCAAGACTGAGATGGTATGGGCATGTAATGAGGCTGGAAAAAGAGAGGATGCCAAAGAAAATGTTGGAAATTAAGTATGTAGGAAAAAGACCACAAGGGAGGCCAAGAAAGAGATGGGAGGAGCAGATAACAGAAAGTGTTCAACTGAAAGAAGAAGAATGTTACAAGGATAGAGAAAGCAGGAGGCATTTTACTAAACTGACCTGACCACAGGCTGGAAACAGTTGATGATGAATGAGTTTACAATCTAGTATTGTAGGCTTGTCAACATAACAGCCCACCTGAGTCACAGAGTGCTGTGGTATCTGATATTTCGTGGTAATATTGGTCTCTCACATGTAACAGACGATTTCATATATCCATCACAGACTCAGACTATGAGTGAAGAATGACCCTGAGCACAAGACGAATCCTAGGTAGATTATTGGCGTGCTAAACCTAAGGTCTTGGATTCTCTTCTCGTGTCCAGATGTCATTTTTAAAACTAATTTAAAGTAACATTAATATAAATAACTAGAACATTTTTGTAAAACCAATTTTAAATCAGTAAATAATTATTTGTGTAATATTTATTTGTATTATATGATTTTCACCGACTATCAATAATAATATATATGCTTCATGATACATTTTGTTTCTAAATTGTTAAATTAGGAAGGTTATACCCTTAATATTGGAATTTTACGCTGGATACATAAACTAAGTTAAAGTTATTTTCTTCTGGAAGTAAAAATATCTGACTTTGAGCTAGAACTTTACCCAATACTTTTCTTATAAGGAATCCATTCAATGTTAAGTGAGAGCTATCATTTCTTTAGGTGATCTTAGGGAGAAGAGAAATTATTCTTTGAAAAACATATTAGTTGAAATACACGTTTAGGAATTAACTGAGTTCAAAGACCCGCTTTGGTGGTAGAATGGTCTATAGCCTCACTCTTGCAATAGACTAGACTTCCGGTAACTGGGGGGTGGGGGGTGGGGTAAAGGTTTTGAATCCTGGTCAAGTGAACCGAGGGTGGTATTTCATAAATTGTTTTCTAATCTCCCATCAGCAAATTAGTATAATTATTTCACTCGAGCACAGGCCAAACGTGTAGCGAGACACATGGTGAATAAAACGACAACTAAATTTAGAGTTGAACACGAATTGAGTGAAGAATGTTTTATTTCCGAAATTAAAAAATCTGTAAATCTGTGTGTTCTTTCCTCTTGTCATCAATATTTGTCGAGTGGATGTTTTGTTCCAGCGACTTTTACTTCACTGCTGTGACGTGGGTTAGTTTGACGGAGGTGTGCGTCATCTGGATGAACAGGCCTCAGAACCTGTCACTCATCACTGTTTGCAAGAGCCCGATGTGGTATTGTCAAGAGGTAGGTCTGCATCAAGTGGTCCAATCTCACCTGAATCATCTCCATCATCATCAGGAACTGGTTCAAGCCTGTGACCCAGTCGTTTTAGTTAAATGCTTTCATCTTCCTACGTCCTTTCATTCCTCCTTTCACTCGAGCACTTGCAGTTACCTTCTCTTAAAGACACCTAAAAAACACTGGTACATTTGTGAATGTGAGACATTTGCTTGGAAGCTTTTTATAGCAGGACTTGGCATAAAACACAGGTCCTATCTCTCTCCTGATTCTAACACACGCCCTCTCCTCCCCCTGATTCTAACACAGGTCCTATCTCTCCCCTGATTCCAACACATGTCCTATACCTTTGCTGATTCTAACACATGTCCTATACCTCCCCTGATTTTAACACACGTCCTTTCCTCCTCCTGATTCCAACACGCAACCGAGTCTTACTCTAGTGAGTTTTATGAAAAATGATTCCCCTAAACTAATTTCTAAAATGCCTGGAAAATGGGAACTCCTTCTGGAAAACTTGGAAAACACAGATAATTTTGTATTAGGAAAGTAGTGGTAGCCCTTACTAATAAATATTTGACCATAGCGGTGCATGCCAATCTATACCTGGAAAAGTGAGTCCCTTAATAGTGTTCCGCAGCAATTTATAGAATTAGGTTATAACAATTGTAGTGACTTCTAACTACTGATTAAATAAATCAACTCTGTCTGTTAGCGAGACATGATGATAAACATAAATAAAACAAACACTAGACTCTCCATGGAATGTCTGTTTCCCTCAGACGCAGAGGATCAGCGGAGAGGGTCGAGGATGGGTGGACACGCAAGATGCTCCACTCTTCTCGCTCGATGGTCTCAACTATGTGATGATAGCGCCTGTGAGAGACGGTCCGGCCGGGTTCTTCAGACATGTGGTGTCCGTCAACATCCCCAAGAAGAGAGTGCTCCCCTTGACGCATGGGAAGTTTGACGTGGCCCGGATCTTGGCTTGGAACCATCAGGACAGTCTTGTGTGAGTCTATAGAGACCAACATCTAAACAGTGTTTGGCCAGCCGAGTCATTTGGGAAAATCTTACTCATAAAGCTAGGCTCATTGATTCCTGGTAGGCTATATCAGAAAAACTTGAAGTGGTTCATAAAGTGTCACATCACTATCATTACAAGCTATTTGTTATTATTTATTATTTGTTATTGTTGTTATTCATACTTTCAGTCACAACATTTCCTGTAAATTTGCCCTTGATTATCTGGTATTCATGTCCCTTCTTGGGCCTCTCTTAATCCAACATTATCTTTTAGTACCCATTCAGCCTATAATAATTACACTAATGGGGTAGGGATGAGGAAGGTTGAATTTAGAGGAAGTGTACCTGTATTTGTTTGGAGAAAGTGGGAAACCATTTAGGAAAAAACACTCGGTATATTCGACCGGGATTGAACCATGATCTCCTCATTATTGGCAGTCTAGTCTATTACGAGAGTAGCAGCTTAGACCATGCGGCCATCAAACCGGGTAATCCAAAATTGTTTTCTCTCAATAACACTTACAAGGTCAGCTCTATCAAAAAAATATATATAATAGTAATAGACTTTAAGGTGCAACCAAAGGGAGCACAAGTATTTTTACAGTTTTTATAGTATTACTTTTTTTTGCCAAAATAAATAAAATATTTCCCCAATAGCAACATAGAGTTTAGTTTTCTGCACATGCCAATATCAACAGATCTTGAATATTTGTCCAGGGTGTCCTGGAATGTTGTCAACACTTTTTTTCTTTGTTTAAAACGTCTTGACAAAATTCCAGGACACCCTTGACAAATATTCAGAAAACTAAACTCTATGTTGCTTCTGGAGAAATATTTGATTTATTTTGGCCCAAAAAATGTAATGATATGAAAACTGTAAAATTACTCGCGCTCCCTCCAGCTGCGCCTTAATGGTGAAACTAAGGTTACTATTGATCGTTGTATCCATAGCGCAAATTCTAGATTTGTTAAGTTCGACTTTTATCACAAAAGAAGAGCCAAACTCTGAGAATTATTTAGTGAGCTCCCTTATTACTAATTTACTCAGTACAAGTTCTACCCCTAATATTTAAATTTGCATTATTCTGCTTACTGTTTTTATTATTGTTTCTTTTAAACGATATCATTGCTTATTGTTTTCACAAATTACCCTTTATTAATGTAGTTAGGTTTTTATTATCTTTATGTATAATTACTTAGCTATGATTGTTTATTTTATTTTCCTATGTAATCATGCATGAATGTTAGATACTTGTGTAATTTTTAGTGTTTACCTGTTTTGAGACTGTTGGCTAGCAGATATAAGAAAGGAAATTGTAGTAAATATCATTTTTAACTTCAAATATTTTCAGCGTCGGCCTGGCTCATCTTCAGGCCCTTGGCTAATATTTCATAGAGCCTCCCCCATAACCCATATTGGTCAAATGTAGTTTTATTATAAAATTTAAAAATAAATTACCAAAGACAATTTGTTTTTAGCATTGATTCCCATAATTATGATACACTCTGCCAAACCAGAATTAGGATTCTTGACAGGGGAATAACATCCAATCTAATATAATCAAATACATTTTTTAACTGCACTTACATAATCCAAGCTTAAAAATACCTAACTTAACTGTCAAAATTAAAACTAAATACAAATATTCAGCTGATCGAAATAACTTTAGTTCACACAGTTAAAAATAAATACAAATGTACATCTTAGTAAATGTAAAAAGAAAACATAATACATTCCTTTAACTATAGCAAGGATATATTTGATAATTAATCATTAAAAAGTTTATCAGTATGGATTATATTGAGTATACAATTGAATGAATAAAAACATGTTTTTGAAGCCATGTCAGAATGTATTGCAACGTGGAAAGTTATACCTTTTGGGCTGTAACAATACATTCGGAAATTTTTTAGTTGATTTACATAATCGCCGAAGTTAACATTACCAAATTAAAATTTATGGTCATTGAACAAAAGTATCCAACAATTCTGGGAACAAGCATTGAGAGAAAAGAATAACTTTTTCTTGTCAAAGTAATAAATTAAACTCTTCATTGGATGCTGCTATTTCATATATTTTTCATATTTGTTGAGGTCGTGAAAATAGGATTTTCCAACAAATATTAACAAAAGTGGAGACAAAAAAAAATGGCTTAAGATATATCTTAATCTATTTTTGAGAACTTAAGGCTTAGAAAAAAAAACCTTCTCACACGCTACTTGCATACAGAGTCATTACAAATTTGAAAGCGGCGGCGTTCAGGTTAGTGAATAATCCGGATTGCGCTAATATTTCATATAAAACAAAATGCTCAATGCTAACACTTAGAGCATTTTTCGAGGCTGGAATGTTCTTTCATACAAAGTTCGAAATTAACATGTTGGTCTTAGACATCATCAAGTTCGTCCTCATCTTCAGAATCACTTTACCCAATATCATTGCTGAGGGAACTGCAGGTTTTATGGAGGAACGCTTTATATTCGCTCTCTCACAGTTAACTGTTGGCCAATCTCCTCTCTTTCAAATATGTCGGAAGGGAGTTTACCAGGGTAAGAAGGAGCTACTGACAGCAGCAGGATTTCGAAATAAACAGTCTTGTATTAATGGACAGTTTCTAATCGTAAACTTTTTTTTATCGGAATTCATATTTCAGTAAAATCGTCTTGCATATTTACAATAGAGTTATCTTTAAAATATTTTGAGCAAATGTTTGTCATTTTTGAGGAGTTTTAAGAAATAGCATTAATTTGTTTAGCTTTAATTTGCTCCAATAGGGGTTCAACTGTGTGCCACGCTTTTAGACAATCCATAACGTTTGTTTGTAAAATTATTGATACTAGAACGGTCACAAAAAATAAATCTAAAATAGTTAATGCCATCAGTACATTTTAAATTTTACTACATTTTTCAAGTAACATATTGACTCAAAATTTAACTTTGCCATAAAAGCTACCTTGCTTCACATCTACTAAATAAATAGTACGGTGCTCTAACATTGTGTTACAATAGAACTCGCCCCCATTCAAACCTTCACACATAACTCGCCTCTGATTCTTACTACCCGCTCCAAATAATATTCAAAAATATTCTAAACCCTACAATAGTACACTTCACTCAATTAGTTCCCGTAATTTGATACAATATAATAGACAATTCTAATCAACATCAATTCTATAGGATAGTTGAATACATTGGAATTGTACTCACCCAATCTATCTTGTGGTTAGAGCAACGACGAGCAACACCTAGACAAGCAACACCGGGTAGAAGTCGAGAACGAGGATGTGACCACGCCAGCCATGAGACCCCTTCAGTCAAAGTCCACACCAACTAAATCAAATAGACACTGAAGATGACCACGCCAAACTAACCACGACTGATGGAATACTATCCACCTAGCCCTCTGATGGAAGATTCGTGTACTACGGATATAGCATCCGATAGAAGAACCACTGCTCTAGAAGGAGAATGGGGCAACAACATCAACAAAGCTACGTGACATTCCATTGCTTCTAGAACAACACCACCGACAAAATTGTTCTTTCCCCCCACCTTGCAACCCGGCTATGAAAAACCCTATTTAAAGTGATGAAATCGTATTGTTAAAATGACTATTCAATCGACACTGGACGGAGGAACATAGTCCTAGGACCAGGACTATGTCAGGATAAATCCATGATAGTCTACGAACGTAAACTATGGCGACGTATATATTGAACTCTAAAATTAAAACTTTAACTTTTTGTATAAGCCGTGTTAGGCGTCGTGATTTTTGCACAATAATTTTCTTTACCAAACTTTAAAATTTATATGAAACTCTGTTTTTGTGTCTGTCGCCACTTAGGCGCTAGAGTCAGCTGTTTTTCTTGATCTTTTAAATAATCATAACTATTTGATAATTTTGTGTTGGACACGTTTATAAATATTTCATTTTGAAATAATGTTGCTAATTATTGTTTTGATTTCTTTTGTTATGATGAATACAACATACAATTTAACTTTGTAACGTAAATTGTATGACAGATAAAATTAAATTAGTGTTTAATTTTATAGTTGAACATTGTTTAAATGTTTTCGCTAGACTTTGTTTATAGTACCTTAGTTTATTTACTTTGAGTTCGCAAGTAAATGAAAGTTTCTAAACTTGAGTATAGGTCAGATAGTCCCGCGGGAGTTTGACTATAGTCTGTTAGCCAAACTCTCGAGTATTTTAAAAATGTCTAATAAATATACTTTATATTTATTATTATATTTGTTGAAGTCTGCATTAGTTGTAGTAACTCAGACGCCTTTGAAACAATGTAATAAGGCCCATAAGGCCCTTATATAAACTTTAGTAATGTACTCTTTTCAACACTATGGGTTGTTTGTCTCTTCAAGACTAGCCCATCTGATTGTTAGAGATGTCAAGTATGAGGGAAGTTTCTCTCTAATGAACTGCGCAAAATGACTGTTTATTTCTATTATGATTTTCCACAGAACTCAGTACGATCATTGAGACCATGTAAAGAACTCTGCTTTGTTTTTGCTTTGAATAAACCGTATATAGTAATGTTATTTAATCTTACATTTAATGTCCTTTGTATATATGTAGCTTACTACCCTCCCCCTTCCTTTAAGTTATCTGTGGTCTTAAGGAAAGGTTGGAGAGAGGGGTGTAACAGTGCTAAGCACATACTTACTTTTTTATCTTAAAAGAGAGACATTTATTAAAAACTTGTAGGATGTGTAAAATTAAATAGCATATTATATTGTTGCAGAAACACTCCACCAAAAAGCACAAATAAAATAATATACTGTGTTACAGAAAAATTGAGTGAAAAGGAACATGTGTCCATCAAAGAGGATAACAATCAATTTCAGATTTCAAAGACCTGAATAAAATATTTTTATTTTTAATATCACTACAACTTATCAATGACACATTCTTTAGTATCTCAAATAGCTGTGCTGATATAATCAAAATTGTATTTTTCTGCCAATGTAAAGTACCCTCAGAGTCATTTTCATAGAAAAGTGAGAGAATGTAAAGTACCCTCAAAGTAATTTTCATGGGAAAGTGAGAATTGCCTTTTTTTTTTGTAATGTCAGACAGTGCCTGAATACAAATCTTAATCAAAATCGTTTTAGTGGATTTAAAAAAAAAATCTCTTTTTGCTCCTTACTAAGCTACCCTTAATTTTAAGGTTATACATCTAATTAAAAAAAATAATCTTGTGGTAACCTTATAAAAACCTTAGATACAAGACACAATATTTTAACCCGATTGGTAAAATGTTTTCGGGTCTAGGCTGAGATACAGACACAGATANTCTTGTGGTAACCTTATAAAAACCTTAGATACAAGACACAATATTTTAACCCGATTGGTAAAATGTTTTCGGGTCTAGGCTGAGATACAGACACAGATATTTGGCATCGCGAAAACATTTTTGGTTTCAGGGGGGTCATGAAATGTTGACCTTTTTTTTCATATAAAAATATCGAGGTCGATATTTTTGACGATCATAATATTTCTTTCTTCGAGGGTCAAAGAGAAAGTAAGACGGAACCATTGTTGCCACTCTACTGGATTCACACTTGTTTCATTAAAATCCATGATAGAGCCTTATGTTTACACCACTAACTCTTGGCTTCGATCTTTTTAAGCGATAAAATTTATCACGACTGTGCGGAGTGTCGCCCTTTAGTATAAGATTTTTCCCATTGTCATTTTTTATGAAAATTGCTTAACGGAGGACTCTTCGACTAATCCAAACAAATTTAAGACTGTGTAGATCAAGGAGGAGATTTGGATATTTAATTAGGCTTGAATGCCATTGGATGTTTCCTTCATGCTACCCACTCCATCTAATGAACACGTGACAACATTCGTAATTTGAATTACTAATTTGTTAAGTTCTGACTAAAGAAATTCATACAATTCGTTACTGATATAATCATCTACTTCTATTGATTGCAGAAAACTTTAGTTTACTTTAAAATGATTCACAAAACTAACATAAAGAGCAAACTGATCCATTATGGCCACCTCTTGTGTACCATCTATCCACCATCAAACTATAAACAGCTGATTCCCGAAGATTTCTCGAAATTAAATTTTGATCAAATAACTTTTTATTTTAATAGAAAATGTTTTAGATAAAAATATATCCAGTGAATCTCTATTCTCCTCGTACCCGAGTCACCATACAACACGCAATTTTTCTCTGAGAAGGGACATCGAGACTTCTTCACCTCAAACTTGTATATGATGAGGGAAAACATCATGGTTTCAAATCTGTGAGAGTCTATTATGGCGCAAGAGATTTTATTACCTTCCCCTGAAGAAAATCACATCCCAAACTGAACACAAATTGTTATAGTGTATCTGCTACGGGCCCCCTTTAGAACCCCTTGGCCCATTCTGGTCGGCGATCACCGACTAGCCTACCTGGCCAGCCCGACGCTGAATGTTTTAAGACACCAGACACCATTGTGTGGCATGTACAAATGTACTTGACTCCTTACCAGCCAAGTATAAAAGGGTTTCTGTTTTAAAACATAATTTACACTTTGTTTATTCTAGACAATAACAGTCTTACAACTACCAACAACAATGATGTGAAATACATTCCCTCATCCACTCTGTATAGATACTTCCTGGGGATCCCCGAGGGTCGTCCAGGGCAGCTCCACCTGTACCGCACCACGTCTGTGACGCCTCGTATCGGCGTAGCTTTGGGTACTCCTCATTGCATCACCTGCCAGGCAGAGCCCCACGTCCACCACGGCGGCGCGTACGCTGGTTACTACAGCACGGGCTCTGTCAGTCGTCTCAACAAGTTGGCCTCGGAGAGAGAGGAGTTGGGGACAGAGGACATTGAGAGGATACCTTCACCCATGCCCCCCACAAAAAACAAGCAAAAAGGTTTGCGGATTGATTTAATTTGTATTAAAGTGTTCTTAAAATGTTGTTTATTTCTACCTACTGTGGATTTACACGTTCGCCTGAAAGCAAGATCAGAGCAGGCATGTAACCACTTGCCAAGCTCTGAACCAATCACAAGACTCCAGCCTCATTGGCGCAACTTGGCATAACATCGTCTTGGTAAGCTTGCTCACATTAAAAACCAACTGACTCAATCAGTGCGCATGCACCTACAAAACAAAATACTGGCAGACAGCAGCATCTACCGTTGTGAAATTATGTAAATAACTCTTTCAAACTCACTTCGGTGGCTGCATGGTCTAAGGTGCTACTCTCACACTAGACTAGACGGCTGAGGATGGGGAGATCAAGGTTTGAATCTCGGCTTGGTGTATTGAGGGTGGTTTTATCAAAAGGGTTTTCCATTCTCCCTCCACACAAATGTGGCTACACTGCTTATAAATATAATCTTCCTTATTCCTAAAACCATTAACACATAACCCAAACGAGCAGTAAGAAGGGGTGCTAAAAAAACCTGTTAAAAGAGAAGTAATTGTGTCATTCCTGTTTCGATTTGTTTCACTACACAACACAATAATTTTAGAAAAATTTTCTTGATCTTAATCTTATAGATCAGTTTATTCACTAGAGAGTTAAAACATGCCAGTAATCAGCCATTTATAGTTTGGGTTGCAAAGCATCATGGGCCAAAATATGTTTTTGATAGTGTGTGAATATATTGCACAACATGAAAATTAAATTCATGTTGGAAAATAGTATTTATAGGCCTTTATATAGATTAAAACTTTAGTTGGGATGTTGAACCGATCCAACCTATTTTTAAAATTATTACATGGATATTTAAAAAAACATTAAATTAAATACATTCTTCTCAAAACCAAACTATTTTTTTAGGTAGTTTTTAAAGATGGTAAAATCTCTTTCACGTTGCACGTGTTAAAATGATAATCATTTATCTATATTTTATATTAATAAAATTAAGAGTTTATGTGTATATCATGAGTGTTACGTGATATCTATGCACGCAGAGGTCTGAAGTTTTAAAAATCAGCAGCCCCTGTGCACAAAAATGTGCTACTCAAAGCAGGAATTTTAAAATTTTGATTAGATTTTTTTTCAATTAACTAAAAACCGGGCCAGGGTCAGTAGCATAAAGGCCACAGGCAACGCAGGGCTTAGAGGCACTAACTTTAAAGTTACCTTCCACATATGATCATCAAACTAAATACATCCCTTCCAGTAACACCGGATACTTCAACTAGTTTATCTATATATATATATATATAAAATTAATTTCAGGATACGGTGCGCGCCACGCCTCAGATGTCATCGAGATGTTGCAGCGTCCTTGCCAGTACCATAATGCTATCTTCAGTCCAGGAATGGCATATTTTGCACTTGAATGTCTGGGTCCAAGAGTACCAACTGTCCGGTTGTTCAGCTCAAGAGGTTCCCACACACCTAAGTTCCTCGCCACACTGCAGAATAACTCAAGGTTACCAACTATTGTTTTATGAGACTAGAAGGAAACAAATAGGGAAAGTTGATTTTTTTTTTAAGCGGTCAATTAAAATCAACAAATGTCACACCTTTTCTTCAGTCTCAATTTTCACTGGTGGAGATTATGAATTTCCATTTCGATTCGAAGTGAACACAAATTGAAAATATGAGGTCAAAACCAAATTGAAATTAGAATATTTTATGTTATTGTTACATGCATGAAAGAATATAATATTGTGCATGTATATATTTATATATGTTTAAGCACGATAATTCTTTGTAAAATGTTTTATTGCATAGTTGTTTGTAATAATTCTTTGTAAAATGTTTTATTGCACAGTTGTTTGTAATAATTCATTAGAATCTGATACATAGAATTATTGTTAAAACAAGAAATTCAATTCCTTCAAATTCGTTTACTAGGATATTAGTTTGTACTGTACAAAACAACTCAGAATGGAAATAATTTAACATGAATTGAGCATTCTAGCTCTCCATATCTGTACACAATATATTAATTCCAGCCCTTACCATATTGTATTTTTGTATTTAATTTCTTAGGCTGTTGGAACGAGTGTCAAAGATGGCGCTGCCCCAAGTGAAAACCTTCCCTGTACAGATCTCTGGAGGCTACCATGCCCAGGTCAGGCTACATCTGCCCCCAGGACTCAGAGAAGAGGAGATAACAAAGTACCCGCTTGTCGTGCAGGTGTAAGTCAGAGACCAGTAGCTATCTCTCTCTATTGGTTTTAAATAAACAATCTGATTGATAGTAGAGGAAACAAGGGTGAGATGGTATGGACATGTTATAAGGATGTTGGAGTACATGAGATAGTAGAGGAAACAAGGGTGAGATGGTATGGTCATGTAATGAGGATGTTGGAGTACATGAGATAGTAGAGGAAACAAGGGTGAGACGGTATGGACATATAATGAGAATGTTGGAGTACATGAGATAATAGAGGAAGCAAGGCTGAGATGGTATGGTCATGTAATGAGGATGTTGGAGTGCCTGAGAAAGTAGAGGAAGCAAGACTGAGATGGTATGGTCATGTAATGAGAATGTTGGAGTACATGAGATAGTAGAGGAAGCAATACTGAGATGGTATGGACATGTAATGAGGTTGTAAAAGGAGAGGATGCCAAAAAGAATGGAGATGAATTATTTAAGGATAAAGACAACAAGGGAGACCAATAAAGAGATGGGAGGAGAAGGTAGCAACAAGTGAGTGAGAGGAGAAGAGTGGTGAAAGTACAGAGGAAGTTGGAGGCATTTTAATATTTACTGACCTGGCCACTGATTGCTTAATTGACACCAACTTGTATGAAATAATATTTGAGTCTAAATAAGATATAATACAGTTTCCATGATGTTAGGTTCATATTTATTTGGAATCAACTGTTAGATTATCCGAGGGTAAAATGTGATTCAGTCTCTAGAACCCCTCTGTACCATGTCATGTCCAGGTACGGAGGACCAGGGACGCAACTGGTGACTGAGCGTTGGAAGTTGGACTGGAACACATATCTTGCAGGGAACAGGGACTTCATAGTGGCTCAGATTGACGGAAGAGGATCCGGAGGACAAGGATACCAACTGTTGCATGAGGTTTACCAGAGACTTGGCTCTGTGGAGGTAGCTGATCAATTAGAAGTCACAGAGTGAGTATGTGGGAAATACTAAGGGTGTGAGTAGCTTAATAACTTGGACTTTGTAACAGCTTTGACTTTGATTTGAAAGTAAATTCCGAATTCAATAATTATTACAATGCTTTTCTAATAAAAATATTTCATGTTAAAATACACATTTATGTTAAATTTTTGTCATATTTCTTTCTTTTATGTATATCACAAATAATGAATGTTCACATAACAAAAATATATAATGATAAAATAATATACTTTATCAGCTTAGAACAAAATATGTTAGTCATGTTTGCAATATATATATATATATATATTTATATATATATATTTAAATTACATTTAATACCTAGAGTCTTAAAGTTATACACTATTTTTTTACTTTTTTTTAGTATTTGAACTATGATTCATCTTCGAGATTATTTTATATTGATCAATTTGACTTCGAATTGAAAAAGTAGACTTCATATTCCCCTTATAAATAAAGATAGGAGAAACTATCTCACTTATTAAATATAATTATATTTAGAAATGTCACGATACCTCTTTTTCTCGATTCCGATTCTTGATTCCGATCCTTAAATTCAACATTGATTTTTCAATTCTCGATTCCGATTCTTGAACATTTTCTTTTTTCATTATTTTTCCAAGCATCCAACCCCACGTTAAAAAAAAATAGGTATTCAACTTTATGGCATACCGAAATCTAAAAAGCTTTCATAGTAATAAAAAAAAATATATTAATTTTATCAAGTATTAAATCATATAATAAAATTAATAAAATAATTAGAAATTACATCATAGTAAACATGTACAAGTATTATTATCTACAAATAAAGCCTCATTGAATCAAACTTTTAAAAATAAAATAAAAAGTATAATAAACAGTTGTTGAGATCACAAGTCTATTCAATTCACCAAATAGGGCCGTTAAATGAAAGTGTACTGTTTTGAATTAATGGCATTGGAAATAAAACTTAAGTACCACACTGGTAGCAAGTAAACAAACAAGATAATAATTGTAGACATCACTTAATTTTTAAATTGTAAGAAAATTAATAAAAGATTAAAAATATATTTGCATAGGCCTATAACATTTGTCGCAAATAAAACGGTAAATTTGTCAAATAAAAGAGATTAGCCTTGTAAAAACAGTCAAAAACATTTTTTAGCTATTTAATAATCATTATAGTATAGAAAATATAACGTGCCCGGTACCTTACTCCCCCCTAAATGTGAAACTTGGACTTTACCATTACAACACATTCGCTTGAAACTTTAATCTCACAATCTTATAGATATTTACTAACCACACTAAAAGTTTTCAAAACTGAAAATCAAACAAAAAATTCAAACAAACTCTAAATTTATACAACAAATTGCGGATTTTTTAATGGAAAGAACACATTTCACACTTTACAAAAACTTAAAGTCGTCTGCCATAATAATTGATCCAACACATGTTAGCTCACCAGAAACTAGTGAAGTAGTTTTGGGAACAATATATCGAATATATCGGACTATGCTCTAAACCTATGAAATTAAACTAAATATAACATTTTTTGCTCTATTTTTTACTATGTCGATTTTTGATCTATGTTTGACTAAACCTGTCTTATTCAAAGAGCTAAAAAAAAAGATTAAAAATTAAAAAGTGACAAAGAATATAATTACAGGAAAGCAGCCATCTTAATTTCATCTAAATAGCGTAGCTTTCGATATACACGGTGCGATGTATCGATTGTTTGTTTAAAATCGGTTCATGTATTCTGACAGTCTCAATTAACTTTTACTTTAAAAAAAAAATTGTGTCAAAATTGTTAAATGTCTCCTACTTGTTACTCTCATAATGTCAGGTTGTATTATATTCGAGACCATTTATTTTTCATGTGGAACACCTCAAAATGTTAAGATCATACTTTATTCGGGCCAAAATGGTATATTTACAATTTACCGGCATTTAAGTGAAATGGCAACTAAACTAATATGAGAGATAATAGATTATTAACTATTTTGAATGTTGCTGTTTTGTTTAGTTGCCAGTTTTATTGAGCTAAGAATCAAAGTAGCAAGAATCGTAATAAGATCTATTCTCGATTCTCTCTATACCAGTAGGAATCGAGGGTATCAAGGTTGACAACCCTAATTATATTTTATATCGATTCAATTATTTCTTTTTACTCCCATCATATATTTTATTTTAATTAAATTTGCAAATGGGAAATTAAATTATTTAAACTATTATTTTTATTGGGTTCTCTATTGAAATATTAAAATGTGTTAAAATATTTACTTAAAGTCTGTTCAGCGTAGGAATTGTTTTCTGAAAGGCCTTTTTCCCTACCAGAAATCTATTATATAGTAGGATATAGGTAAGAAAAAAGACCTTTCAGAGAGTAATTCCTACCGTGAATGGAGTATAAGTAGCTAGTAATGTTACAATCCCTATTTTTATCAATTTAGATTATTTAAATGCTAATCACGTTTTTTTCTATTTTAGTTTCCAATTCCTCGACATTTGAAATTTCAATATTTTCCCTGCATCCAATCTCACATATTAAAATATGTTATTTATTTATACACCAACTGTAATGTATATGCAAAAAGACAACCAAAAAGAGTAAAAGGTAAAAAAAAAACCTTAGTACAGCCATGTTTGATCTATGCAAGATCACTGGAAGACACAGGTCATGTTGTGTACATTTACAATTTGACATTAGTAAAGTGAAACGGCAACAAAACTAATGATGGTCGCAATCCTAAATTTACTTAATTTATCTCTAAGGAAAACCTCTTTTTGCTTTTTTAAGTATTTTGTAGAGTTGGGTTGAATCCAATATTTTACAAATCAAAATCTTGGCAAAAAACTATGAGCTTGAGGAAATAAACACAATAGAAAGTGTTATGTCCTCACACATACACATATTTTATCGGTGATACTAACCACATATCTCGCGCACGTTACAACGCCCAGTCAAGGACTAAAGATAGTCTTAGACCTGACCATGTTGTCCATTACTTCCTGCCATAACTACTCTAGTCAGTTCAGTCCAGATTGACCAA